>JARCIV010000026.1:0-125000 GCA_029618585.1 Citrus australasica | reverse complement strand
ATATACTAACCATCTGTGCTGTTAAATATTCTATATGCAACAACTATCTGTTCTACCCTGTGGAACGTGAAGAAGCGAATAATTTAACAATTTTGTTTTGCAAATTTTACTTTGCAGATTAAAACCATGAAGGAGATGTATTTACCCGAATTAAATGAAATGTATCAGAAAATTGCTGCTAAATTGCAGCAGGTAAGCGATCCCTTTATCCTCGACCATATTGATTAACTAGCGTTTCCATCTGATCTCTGGCTGTAATGGAATTTTCCTTCAAGTTCATCTGCTTATCAATTCTTAGGGCATGTTCTGTCAGGAAGCCTTTTCAGATATTCCCTAAGCCTTCCACTTCTCTTGCATCCTATAGAGAACAAAAATTATATCGCCAACATTGTGTCTGCATCGTTGTTATCTTGTTATTTTTTACTGTAATAGGCTGTTTCTTATTATGCATATTTTTGGTTCTGCATGTCAGCATGATTCTCTTCCACAACAACCGAAATCAGATCAGCTTGAAAAGCTGAAAATGTTTAAGACCATGTTGGAGCGCATTATAACATTTTTACAGGTTTCGAAAAGCAATATTTTACCTGGTTTTAAGGAGAAGCTGGGTTCTTATGAGAAGCAAATAGTTAATTTCATCAGTACAAACAGGCCAAGGAAGCCTGTTTCTTCAATGCAACAGCAAGGACAGCTACCCCCAACACATCTGCATTCCATGCAGCAGCAACAGTCTCAAATTAGTCAAGGGCAGCCTCATGACAATCAAATGAACTCACAGATTCAATCAATGAACTTAGCAGGTTCAATGGTTACTATGCAACCAAACAATGTGACAAATGTACAGCATAATTCAGTACCTTCTGTCTCAGGGGTTTCAACTTCACAACAGAATATGTTAAATTCAGTGCAGCCAGGTCCCAATATGGATTCAGGACAAGGAACTTCATTAAGCTCAATGCATCAAGTTAATGCTGGATCTCTGCAACAAAATTCTGTGAGTGCTCCCCAACAAGCAAGCATTAACAATTTACCATCACAAAGTGGAGTGAACATGCTGCAGTCAAATATTAATCCTCTCCAGTCGAATTCAAATATGATGCAACACCAGCATTTGAAGCAACATCAGGAGCAGCAAATTTTACAGTCACAACAGCTAAAACAAATGCAACAGCGCCATATACAGTTTCAGAAACAGCAGCTTATGCAACAACAGCAGCAGCAACAACATCAACAGCAACAGCATCAGCAGCAACAACATCAGCAAGCAAAACAGCAACTGCCAGCACAGCTGCCGACACACCAAATGCCACAGCTGAATCAGATGAATGATGTAAATGACTTGAAAATTAGGCAGGGGATGGCTGTTAAGCCTGGGGTTTTTCAGCAACATCTGACATCGGGCCAGCGCTCAGCTTATTCCCATCAACCATTGAAACCAGGGGCTCAGTTTCCTATTTCTTCACCCCAGCTCCTTCAGACTGCATCCCCTCAAATACCACAACATTCTTCTCCTCAGGTTGACCAGCAGAATCTGCTTCAATCAATCACAAAAAGTGGAACCCCATTGCAGTCCGTGAACTCTCCTTTTGTTGTTCCATCTCCTTCAACACCCATGGCTCCATCGCCTATGCCAGGGGATTCTGAGAAACCCATATCTGGTATTTCTTCACTTTCAAATGCTGGAAATATTGGACATCAACAAACCACCAGTGCTCAAGCAGCAGCTCCATCCCTTGCAATTGGCACTCCTGGGATATCAGCCTCACCTTTGCTTGCTGAGTTTACTGGTCCAGATGGTGCTCATGGTAATGCTTTGACAGCTATTTCTGTCAAGGCAAGTGTTACAGAGCAGCCTCTTGAGCGCTTAATTAAAGCGGTAAACATATCTTGGTACACTGAGTTTTTGTGGTATTTAGTGATGTTTCCCCATATAAAAGGGATAATTATATTGTTTTCTTAAAATTTATATCTGTTTTGAATATATTGTTTGTTTATTTTTCAGGTGAAATCAATGTCACCTAAAGCATTGAGTGCATCTGTCAGTGACATTGGGTCAGTTGTGAGTATGATTGATAGGATAGCAGGATCAGCGCCAGGTAATGGGTCTAGAGCTGCAGTTGGTGAGGATTTGGTTGCCATGACCAAGTGTCGTCTGCAGGCTAGAAATTTCATCACACAAGATGGATCGAGTGGACCGAGGAAAATGAGGCGTTATACAAGTGCAATGCCCTTGAGTGTTGTATCATCAGCTGGTAGCATGAATGATAGTTTTAAGCAATTGACTGGTTCAGAGACCTCTGACCTGGAGTCAACTGCAACATCTAGTATCAAGAGGCCAAGAATAGAGGTATTGTACTTAGTTTCTAACTTGTATAACAACAGCAGGTTCATGTTAATGGACTAATTGCAGTTGGATTTATGATATAAAACTTTGGTTGACACCTTTTGCTGTAGTTACTGGGATTGTATCTATGAAATGTTCTTTTCTTGAGTTACTAAATGATTGACTATCTATTTATACAAAGACAAAATATTCTCTTTACAATTTTGCACTTGGCAAATAACTTACCTTTTCTTCATAAGTCCTATTTCAAGGACATTTATTAATTCTTTGAAATTCCAGTTTTTGTAACCTTTGATTTATGTAATGCATAAGTTGGATCATATCAAATGCAAAGGGGCGCTACTTATTTTGCTTCTGTATTCTATAGAACTATTAGGGCCATCTTTATGTTCATCACTCTTAGGTATAACAAAAATATTTGGCACCTGTTACAGGCTAATCACGCCCTTTTGGAAGAAATAAGGGAAATAAATCAACGGCTTATAGACACGGTGGTTGATATCAGTGATGAAGATGCTGATCCAACTGCAGCTGGTTCTGCTGGTGAAGGGGGTGAAGGGACTGTTGTTAAATGCTCTTTTAGTGCTGTTGCTCTCAGTCCAAATTTGAAATCACAGTATGCTTCAGCACAAATGGTGAGGTTTTTTGCCTTCCAAAAAGGAATAAAATCCTTACTTTCTAGTGCTTTCCTCTGTATTTATTCGTGTTTCCATGAATTGCAGTCACCTATTCAGCCCTTGCGTTTGCTTGTTCCTACAAATTACCCAAATTGCTCTCCAATACTATTAGACAAGTTCCCTGTGGAAATTAGGTAAGGGAATGCTACATTTCTACTTTTCTATTTTATTTTCCAGAAGTTGGTATTACTTGTAGCAGCATGTCATGTTATTTTCATTAACTCACTGAAACTGCTCTCCAATACTTTCCATAGTTCCTTTTTTCCACTCATCCCGCCTAATCGTGTCTTTTGATTGAAAATTTGTTGAATGAGCCAAAATCATCTAAACTTACTTTCCTTGTGTCCAACTTAAATGACATAATCAATTTTCTAGACCAAGTCTGACAAACTCGTGAAACCACGAAACACACTTTGTTTTTGACAGTAAGGAATACGAAGATCTTTCGGTGAAGGCAAAGTCCAGGTTTAGCATCTGTCTACGAAGCCTTTCACAACCCATGTCACTCGGGGAGATAGCCAGGACTTGGGATGTTTGTGCACGAACAGTTATTTCTGAGTATGCCCAGCAAAGTGGTGGAGGCAGTTTCAGCTCAAAATATGGAACCTGGGAAAACTGCCTGAGCGCCGCATGATCATAGCCTTCAGACTCGTGCAAATCTGTCCAACGGTTATTCCAGTTAGCCATGCTGAAGAATTTACTACAAATGCTTCAGCCATGGTGATGACTGAACCACTCAAGCACTTTGCCAGATGGGCGCCGTCAACACAGGCACTGTGTTTTGGGGAAGTTTTGTCTTACCTTGTAGCTCTCATGGGGTTATGTGTATGAAAGTTCTCTTGGGGTAAAAGCACAGCAATAGCATCCATATAGCATTGACCATGTGTATTTATAATGTAAAAGATGTCTGTAATTATGGTGCAATACTGTAATGTGAGAAGGTATCCTGTTTTGATTTAGTTGTTTTCAGTTGAAAGATGAGAGAAAGTGAGAAACTTTCTCTCTCTTAATGTTCTAGAAATTTTATTGCAAGGAATGAAGGTTTTATTTAGTAAATGTTGATTTTTCTTTTAATACGAGTTCAAATGAGCTTTGAAAGATAATTATGGGGATCGTTAACTAAATAAGTTCAATGGGTTGCTTTGGTTACAATTTGATCAAAGATCAATTTTTAATCTGAGATATTTAAGAGATTCTAATCTACTGTTGGAGAAAAAGACTTTTAGCCCAGAACGTGTTTCCTTCTGTGCTGGAAATGGGGTGTTGATGCTCTGTACTCTACTGCACACAACTCGTGGCATACAGCTAAGACAAATTGTTGACTACTTGTTTTCTCCGACATCAGTGAGAGTAATGATATTTACACGTAAAATTTGAAAAAAAATGTAAAAAATTATTAACACATAAGTAATATTTCACTAAAAAAATAAATTTATTCACCTTGTTATTTTATTTATTTTTTAAAATAAATGTTCTCCTTCTATTTGTTTTGTATAGTTTTATATGTAATTTTGCATGTAAATCATTTTCCGTCAATTATTAGTCGTTGCGTGAAAGCTCACTGCTTTAATTTTGGGGCCCTTGATATTTAAATCATTTTATTTATTTTCCGTCAATTCCCATTTCCCTCTATTCTTGTGGTGTCGTGATGGTTTGGTAATCACATCCAAACGGGCTCTAGACTAAAGTTCTTCCATCAGACTCTTGTTTTTCTTTATCGAAATCTCATACAAAATATGGGTAATGTTATTGGAATCCAGTTCTCATGTGATGCCATTTTGTCTCACTGCCTAAATTGTACTCTCAGCAAAGCAGCATGCATAAGCCAGCTCGAAGATAATCTTGTTGATTTGCAGACTAAATTGGAAAAATTAATTGAAGCAAAGAATGACGTGATGATGAGGGTTGTAATTGCTGAAAGACAACAAATGAGATGCTTGAACCAAGTGCAAGGGTGGCTTTCAAGGGTGCAGTCTTTGGAGACCGAAGCTGGTCAACTGATAAGAGATGGCTCTCAAGAAATTGAGAAATTATGTCTTGGTGGCTACTGTTCCAAGAACTGCAAGTCCAGCTACAACTTTGGGAAAGAGGTGGCTCAAAAGGTGCAACTTGTGGAGACTCTAATGGGAGAAAAAGATTTTGCAGTGGTGGCTCAGAGGTCTCAAGAATCTGTAGCAGATGAAAGACCTACTGAGCCAATTGTAGTAGGCCTGCAATCTCAGCTTGAGCAAGTTTGGAGATGCCTAGTAGAAGAACCAGCTGGAATGGTTGGCCTATATGGCATGGGTGGTGTTGGTAAGACTACGCTTTTAACTCATATCAACAACAAGTTTCTTCAAGTGCCAAACGATTTTGATTGTGTGATTTGGGTTGTAGTGTCCAAAGACTTGCGTCTTGAAAATATTCAAGAGATTATTGGGGGGAAAATAGGTTTGATGAATGAGTCATGGAAGAGTAAAAGCCTCCAGGAGAAATCACTAGACATCTTCAAGATTTTAAGGGAGAAGAAGTTTGTTTTGTTGCTAGATGACTTATGGCAGCGGGTTGATTTAACAAAAGTGGGCGTCCCTCTTCCCAGCCCACAAAGTAGTGCATCTAAAGTGGTATTTACAACCCGTTCTGAAGAAATTTGTGGTTTGATGGAAGCCCAAAAAAAGTTCAAAGTGGCTTGCTTATCAGATAAAGATGCATGGGAATTGTTTTGTCACAAAGTTGGAGAAGAAACTCTGAACAATCATCCTGATATTCCTGAGCTGGCACAGGCAGTTGCCAAAGAGTGTGGGGGTATGCCCCTTGCACTTATTACCATTGGCCGAGCTATGTCTTGCAAGAGGACGCCGCAAGAATGGAGACACGCAATTCAAGTGTTGAGAACAACAGCTTCTGAGTTTCCAGGTTTGGGAAATGAGGTGTATCCTCTTTTAAAATTCAGCTATGAAAGTCTGCCCAATGATATTGTTAGATCTTGTCTCTTGTACTGTAGTTTATATCCAGAGGATTATCGAATTTCTAAAGAGAATTTGATAGATTGTTGGATTGGTGAGAGTTTTCTGAATGAAAGGGTAAATTTTGAAGTACAAAATCAAGGATACTATATTTTGGGCATTCTTGTTCATGCATGTTTACTAGAAGAGGTGGGAGAAGATGAAGTAAAAATGCATGACGTGATTCGGGACATGGCTTTGTGGATAGCATGCGACAGTGAGAAGAAGGGGAAGAAATTTTTAGTATGTGCAGGTGCTGGGTTGACTGAGGACCCAGGTGTTAGGGGATGGGAAAATGTGAGTAGATTGTCACTGATGCAAAATCGCATTAAGAATCTGTCAGAGATTCCTAAGTGCCCTCATCTCCTTACTTTATTTCTTAACAGTAATGAGTTAAAGATAATCACTAATGACTTCTTTCAGTTTATGCCTTCTCTCAAAGTTTTAAGCCTATCATGCAACAGACGACTAACCAACTTACAGTTAGGGATTTCAAAGTTGGTTTCACTACAACATCTTGATCTTTCATTTACAAACATAGAAAATTTGTCAGGAGAGTTAAAGGCCTTGGCAAATCTCAAATGTTTGAATTTGGAATACACATGGAGTTTAGTGACAATTCCACGGCAACTAATAGCTAGTTTTTCGAGGTTACATGTGTTGAGAATGTTCGGTGTTGGTGATGATGCATTTGAAGTAGCATCAGAAGACAGCGTTTTATTTGATGGGGGTGAATTTTTAGTGGAGGAATTGCTTGGTTTGAATCATTTAGAGGTTTTGAGCTTGACCTTGAGAAGTTCTTATGCTCTTCAGAGTTTTTTGACCTCGCATAAGTTACAATGTTGTACTCAAGCTCTATTCCTTCAGTACTTCAAAGATTCAACATCGCTTGTTGTTTCATCTTTGGCAAACCTGAAGCACCTCAATGTATTACGGATAGCAGACTGTGAAAAATTGGAAGAATTGAAGATTGATTATACAGGGGAAATACAACTTTTTGGTTTCCGCAGCCTTTGTAAGGTTGAAATAGCCAGGTGCCAAAAATTGAAGGACCTGAGATTCCTTGTTTTCACTCCAAACCTCAAGTCTATTGAAGTAAAAAGCTGCCTTGCATTGGAAGAAATTGTAAGTGATGTTCCGGAGGCAATGGGAAATCTAAACCTATTTGCAAAACTCCAATATCTTGAATTACTTGGTCTGCCAAATTTGAAGAGTATTTACTGGAAGCCCCTGTCCTTCCCACGTCTGAAAGAAATGACAATAATTGCTTGTAATAAGCTTAAAAAGCTTCCAGTTGATTCCAACAGTGCAAAAGAGTGTAAAATTGTTATTCGTGGAGACAGAGAATGGTCGCGACAGCTTCAATGGGAGGATGAAGCCACTCAAAATGTTTTTCTTCCCTGTTTCAAATCTCTACTGGAGATTGCTGAGCAGAGATTGTAATGGAATTCTGGTGAGTGCTATTTCTTACATTAATTCTTGTTAATTTCCTTCATGTAATAAAATACTCTGTTTCTTTCCTTCCCATTTGTCTTATGTTGTGACACAGCTTGATCAAAGTAGCCTTGTCTCCCTTGATGGTTTCTCAGCTGAATTTATTATATACAATTTTAGTTTGGGTTTACATGATATTTGTAGAATTATGAGGTTACATATGACAATTTTCCTATTTTCAGAACTGAACAAGAAAATATTTATCAAAAAAGTCTAATGCATTCCTCTGTATTTAATATGTGTATTCAGATGAGTTGCAGTCACCTGTTAAGCCCTTGTGTTTGCTTGTTCCTACAAATGACCCTAATTGCTCTCCAATGCAGTTAGAGAAGTTCTCAGTTGAAATCAGGTAAGGGAATGCTACATTTCATTTTGAGTTTTCTTTTTTGATTTCGGAAGTTCGTGTGTTACTTATAGCGTACCAGCTCCTTGTGTTAATTATTTTAATAAACTCACCAAAATTTAGCTCCAGTGCTTTCATTTTTTTTTGTTTTGACATTAATCTCCAATAGTTTTTTTCGGTGGCAACACCTAATCATGAGGAGACGTGGTGAGCCTTATAGTAATAAATTGTAAATTGATTCTATATGATGTATATTTTGAACTTGTAATTCTACTTTTATATGTATTTGATTGAATGATATTTCAGTTTGTTAGAAAAAAGTAATAAAATATTATCAAAACTTAGGCCTATTTGATATTAAGGTACTATAATTTTTAAGCACAACTGCTGTTTTAAAAAAAAAATTATAACTATAAAACAAAAGGTAATAGAGTTTAGTAAATATGATTTTAAGTAATAATTTGACAAAAATAATAAAAAAATTACAGATTTTTCATCATATAAGTGTGAAATGAAATCAATTTAACTTTGTAGCCACAATAGCAAGTATTTACCAAACACTCAAGTGGTGATACAACTACTCAACCTCAACAGCAACCAGGGCTTTAGTATTCTTTAGATTTTACAAGTTGATGGCCCTAGAAATTTAATTACAATTACTGCCAATGAGAGGAAAGTACTCTTTGTTTATGAAATATGGGATGTACCGAACAGAACTTGTGGCAAGCTTTTTTTTTTTTTTTTTGAGAAGTGTGGCAAGCTAAGATGAATCGTTCATATTCATATATTCCCTGCCACTTGTTCATTGCCTATGCTTTTCGTATTTGAGAGCACACGTTATTTTGAAACTGGGGGCCATGTTTAATACATTTTGTGTCTTACCAAACAATGCATTACACTTTTTATGTATATGAATTTCATGCCTATATAAGTTACATTTTTCAAGTATATATACTCTTAACTGTTGGGGTGTTCCCAATTTTTGTTTCGTTTATTTTTATTTTTTTTTAACTACTATTAGCGTTCGGAGAGCTCCTCTGTACTCTCTTGCTTTCTTAGTAATAAAAACATGCATTGATATAGGAAAGACATGCAAAATAAAATTTACCTTCTCTATGTCTTCACATCACCAATTTAAATTGGATATACATCAATTTCAAGTCCATGAAGATTTGCTTACCTCTGCACAGTTCACAAATGCTTTTCCCTCTAGCTGACTGATTGAAACAAACAATTTGAAATTCAACCGATGCTTATATAACTAAAGAGGAGATTTGATTGCAAGGCATATTATGTTTCAATATACTGATAAGATTAGCGAAGTACCTATCATGGCAATTGTTGATATAATCATGTTGCAACAGATAATAAATTAATTTCAGTTAATTGCTTTGTGCATTGCAAGACATTTAATTAATTATATATGAATATATAATACAATGTAATTTGACTTTCAAAGGGGCTTTAAAAAAACATTTTGAGTTTTGTTGCATGGTATGACTAGATTGAGAAGCAAAGCTGATATTGAATTGTTGGCGGCCACTTTTTGGACGTGGAGTGCAAGAAACCATTTCTTATTTAAAGGAAAGAGGGAGAATCCTAGGTTGCTGATAGCTAAGACAGAAGCTGTGGTTGATGCATGCAAAAGAACTCAATTACTGGCATCTGCATCTGTTGGAAATCATTAGGCTTTGTTTCAGCAGACATGAAGTCCCCTCCAACGAGGCTATTTCAAGGTAAATGCAGATGCAGCCACCAACTCAGAAAAGCAAATCACAGGGCTGGGAGCTGTTATTCGAGATGAATCTGGAATGTAATTGCAGCAGCAATTAAGCCTTCCAAAGTTTTTTGGAGATGTATCCTTTGTGGAGGCAAAAGCAATGGAATGGGGTGTGCAGATTGCGGGGCGTGCAGGCTTAACGTTATTGGTTTGTTGAATCAGACTCCCAAGAGGTGGTTAAATTTGTAAACAACAGGCAGCACAGCAGATCCGAGATCTTCCGGGTTATCTCAGAAATTCAGCACCTATTGAAGGGCTTTGATCATGTTAGTATCCAATATGCTCAGATTTTGTAATACTACTGCCCACTCTTTAGTTAAACTAACTTTAGAGAGATGTATGAATGAGTTCATACCCTTCACAACTGATGTATTTATTTTCTTCAATGAATTGAAAGTGGTTTTTATTCTTTAAAAATAACAAATAAATAAATAAAAAACACGGACACCAACTATGACTTTTAAAGGGGTTTGACATCCGTTAGCTATGGCCAAGGAAAATTCTTTCCATTGTACTTAATTTTTTTCTTCAATCCCATTTTGTCGAAATCTTATAGAAAAATATGGGGAACGCTATCGTAATCCAATTCTCATGTGATGCCATTTTATCTCTCTGCCTAGATTGTACTCTCAAGAGAGCAGCATATGTAAGCCAGCTTGAAGATAATCTTGCTGATTTGCAGACTCAACTGAATAAATTAATTGAAGCAAAGAATGATGAATTGACAAGAATGATGTGATAATGAGGCTTGTAATTGCTGAAAGACAACAAATGAGATGCTTGAATCAAGTGCAAGGTTGGATTTCAAGGGTGGAAGCTGTGAAAACTGAAGTTTGTGAATTGACAAGAAATAGCTCTCAAGGAATTGAGAAATAATGTCTTGGAGGCTACTGTTCCAAGAGCTGTAAGTCGAGCTACAAGTTTGGGAAACAAGTGGCTAAAGCACTACAAGATGTGAAGACTTTAATGGCCGAAGGAGCTTTTGAGGTGGTGGCTAAGAGAGCTCCAGAATCCGTAGCGGATGAAAGGCCTACCGAACCAAACGTTGTAGGTTTGCAATCTCAACTGTAGAAGAACCAGCTGGAATTGTTGGTCTATATGGCATGGGTGGTGTCGGTAAAACTACTCTATTAACCCATATCAACAACAAATTTCTTGTGAGTTCAACTGGTTTTGATTGTGTGATATGGATTGTAGTTTCGAAAGACCTACAACTTGAAAAAATTCAAGAAATTATCGGGAAGAAGGTAGGTTTGTTTGATGGTGATTCATGGAAGCATAAAAATTCTGAAGAGAGAGCTCTAGAAATCTTCAGGATTTTGAGTAAAAAGAAGTTTGTATTGTTGCTAGATGATACATGGGAGCGAGTTGATCTAACAAAGGCGGGCATCCCTCTTCCTGGCCTTAAAAACAATGCATCTAAAGTCGTATTTAAAACCAGGCTTGTTTGTTTGCGGCCTCATGGAAGCTAACAAGAAGTTTAAAGTGGAATGCTTATCAGATAACGATGCTTGGGAACTGCTTCGACAGAAAGTTGGGTTAGAACCACTTGACAGCCAACATGATATCCTAGAGCTTGCCCAAACAGTGGCCAAGAAGTGTGTTGGTTTGCCGCTTGCACTTATCACCATTGGTCGAGCTATGGCTTGCAAGCGGCCACCTAGAGAATGGAGGCATGCAATTCAAGTGTTAAGAACATCAGCTTCTGAGTTTTCAGTTTTAGGAAAAGAGGTAAACCCTCTTTTAAAATTCAGTTATGATTGTTTGCCCAATGATACAATTAGATCTTGTCTCTTATATTGTAGTTTATATCCAGAGGATTATTTGATTTCTAAAGAGATTTTAATATATTGTTGGATTGGTGAGGGATTTTTGGACAAAAGTGTCAGGTTTGGAGAACAAAGCCAAGGGTACTACATTTTGGGCATTCTTCTTCATGCTTGTTTATTGGAAGAGGGAGGAGACAATGAAGTAAAAATGCATGATGTGATTCACAACATGGCTGTGTTTATGAATTTTTTACTTTAATCTGCCCTTTTTTATTAAGAAAAAAATTATGACTGATATACCAACCATCTGTGTTGTTTAACATTCTAGCAAGTAGAGGACAAAGAATTCTTAGTTGTTATTTAGCCACTTTTAGCAAGTGTTTATATGCAAACAATTTAAGCAAGTGTTTATCCGTTGTACCCCGTGGAACCTGAAGAAGTGAATAATTTAACAATTCTGTCTTGGGGAATTTTTGTCTTGCCTTGCAGCTCTCATGGGGTGATATGTATGAACGTTCTTTTGGGGTAAAAGCACAGGAATAACATCCACACAGCAGTGAGCAGGCGTAGTTATTATGTAAAAGATGTCTGTAACTATTCTGCAATACTGCAATGTGAGTTTGTAGAATGGTATCTTGTTTTGATCTGGTTGTTTTCTAGAAAGTTTATTGCAAGGAATGAAGGTTTTGCTTAGTGAATGTTGATTTTCTATTTAATATGAGTTCAAATGAGCTTTGAAAGTAATATTACATGGCTAACCAATTTTCCTTGAGGGATTTCAATGCTGGTTTGAATACAACATCTTGATCTTCCATACACAAGCATCTAAGAGTTTCCGGAAGAGTTAAACGCCCTGGTAAATCTTGAATGTTCGAATTTAGATTGTGCCAACGAGTTAATTGATAATCCCACGGCAACTGAAGTCTAATTTTGTGCTGAGAATTTTGGTGCCGGCATTTTTGCTTTTTATCAAGCACCAGACAACAGCATTTTACTTGGTGAGGGTGAAGTTTTTAGCAGAGGAATTGCTTCTTCCTTACTCCATCTTATTTTGAAAATTTCCATTTCTCTCTCTAACAAAGTTGCGAAAACACAGAATTTAACACTTTGAATCTTTGTAAGACACAACTTCAACAGTCTCTAATTATATTTGAATTTCTTTTTTGACTTAATTATACAACTTTGATGTACTAACTAAACTTTCTTTAAGCTTTTGTTTGTTTTTTAGAAAAATTCCATGCTTAAAATTTACTTGAAAAAAATTTAGTTTAGTCCAGTGTATAAAAGATTCCTAGCTTCACCCCTGCACAAAATATATATTTATATCTAATTAAATTTTTTTAAAAGTCAATATTATATTTTTTATGTCATTAAATAAAGTCTTGTTATTTTATCGAATTATATTCAACTTGAAAATAGTTCTAGCTTTTAGATATAAGTTATGTAAGCACAAGTTCAAAGTATATTAGTATTAAATTAGTAATTTTCAATCATTTATAATCTGATGTTGAAAAAAAAATGTCATTCAATCATATGCATTTAACTAAATTCAAATATAATCTAAATTCAGATACGTTAATTATTAGGGGAAAAAAAGCCACAACTTCATATTGTTTATTGAGTAAACGCTTCTAATTAAATAAGGGTTAAATAGTCATTTCCTGAATCGACAAACACTTCTCTTCACTGTCAATGGCGGTCAAGAACCTAAATATAAATAGTTTGAACAAGAAGGATTTATATGCCAAAATGAATAAAGCCATTGTTTTGCCCTTTTTCATTTATTTATTTGTATTCTCTAGCCACGAAACTACAAAAGCACAAAGCTTGCTTTACATGTGCAAAAGGCCGGGTTTTTAATTAAATATGCCTTAAAAGTAGGGTATTTAGTTAAATATACCTTATGCTTGAAAATTATTTAAATGTATCTTTTTATGTGGTACATTGTCTAAAATGTCCCTAAAGAAAAATATAAAACACACACAACTCACAACACTCTTTACTTCTCACAACACAAACGCCCACTCATGAAAAACACCACACCACACTCAAAATCACTCACAAACAGCTAATGCACTGAGATTTTTGTTTGCAACTGGGTGTATTATCCATCTCATGAATAAGGTATTTGAAACTTTTTATTTTTTATTTTGGCTATCTATTCAATTTGTTGACATTATATTATTTTTAGGGTTTTGTTTGGTTTGTGATAAACACTAAAGCAACTCATATTTTCATTACATTTGCATCATATGACTGTTATTTGATGGATTTTATAACTACATTCGTTAAAACCTGAAGTTGTTGTCAAATTTTTTTCTGCACCCGACATACACGATATCAGTCGTGTATGTATGTATTTACACGACTGTAGTCGTGAAAATGTGCAAAAAAAATTCAATTATTATGACACCTTATCATTCTATTGGTTCAAAAAAATATATTTTTTCACTATATATATCATTTTACTATTACTGGACTATAGTCGTGTGTGTTAATAAGTTACACGACTACTAGCGTGTACGTATAAACTCACATACTATAATTGTGTATATATGTAAAATGTTCCAATTGGTATGAGATCCCAACATTTTTTTAAGAAGAAATATGTCCTTTGATTATTTACTGAGTCATGTATTTTTGCAACTTACATGACTTCTGTCATGTATGTATAAATTTACACGACAACAATCATGCAAGATTGAAAGATATAGTAGTTGTTATGACACTTAGCATTCTGTTAGTACAAAGATTACAATTATATTTTATTAAATATATTATCTGACTGTTTACAGAACTATAGTTGTGTATTTTAGCAAGTTACACAACTATTATCGTGTAAACTATCAATTACACGACGTCAGTCGTGTAAATAGGCAGACAGATCTACACTTTATTATAAATCTTGTTTGATTTTATTTTTGTATTTGTTGTATAATCAACTGTTGTATTATTACAGGAAATGACTTCAGTACGTGTGCCTATTATGTTTTGTGGTGAATGAATTGAACAAAACGGCCATTATAGATTTAATGGTACGGAGGCAAGAGGGATCATGGTGCCCCGTTCTACAGCGTATGCACAATTGATAGAAAAAGTATCTCGGGTTATTTGTATTGATATTTTTGAATTTGATATTGAAATGAAGTTCAAGCTCAAAACATTCGATCCAATGCTGCCCGTCCTAATTATGAATGATGATGATGTAGATTATTTTCTAGAGGAAACAATTAGTGAAGCTGAGTTGAAGATTCCTCTTTGCATTACCTACCAAAAATTTATGATGAATGTTAAACAACTTCTATTAACTTCTATTGTATTACGACTTATTTACGATTTCAATAAGTATTGGATTTATGTTATTTGATAGGCAACTGGACTATAGTTAGTTTCATTTATTTGAAGTTTGATATGTTTAAAATCTATATTGATTGTGTCATCAATATAATGAATAATTGAAAAGAGTTTTTATTCTGTGCACATACCCAAGTACAATCGTGTATTTTGGCTGTTACAGAACTGGTCATGTTTATTTCTAAATACTCGACTACAGTCGTGTATTTGTGCAAATACCCGACTGTCACAGAGAGTCTGTCATGTTTACTTTTAAATACCCGACTGCAGTCGTGTATATGTGCAAATACCCGACTGCAGTCGTGTATATGTGCAAATACCCGACTGCAGTCGAGTATTTTGTCACAGAGAGCTTGTCATGTTTACTTCTAAATACTGAAGTCGTGTATCTGTGCAAATACCCGACTGCAGTCGAGTATTTTGTCACATAGAGCTTGTCATGTTTATTTCCAAATACCCGACTGCAGTCGTGTATCTGTGCAAATACCCAACTGCAGTCAAATATTTTGTGACAGAGAGCTTATTATGTATCTGTGCAAATATCCGACTGCAGTTGTGTATTTTGTCACAGAGTTTGTCATGTTTATTTCTAAATACCCGACTGCAGTCATGTATCTGTGCAAATACCTGACTGCAGTCGTGTATTTTCTTACAGCGTATTCCCTGATGCATATGACAATCCTGTTATATCACATAGATTGTGCAAACTATCTTATCTATCATTAATATAATTAACAAGGAAATAAAATATATTAATGCTGTCAATTGTCTTTAATGACATCAAATATCAACAACATCCTCATTATAACTATTACATCTCATAGTCCAAAAAATGACACTACAAAGTTTTTTTCCATGACCTATGCCTAAATAATTTTACAGCCAAGGCTTGTCGAAATTGTGTAACATGATCTTGTTGGCAGTATGAATTGACATCAAGTCTATGGGCTAGGACCTCCAAGTACAGCAATAAAAATGCTCCACAGTCACCACTAAAAAAATTCATATAAATTAATTGTTAAAAATCATCATTCTTATTATTATGTTCAACACACATTATATATATAGTACATACCCTGATTTTTATTGCGAGATGTCACGCGCTCGCACGATGGGCCAAGGAATTTTCGAAATAATCTCACTACAGTCTGGATGTGTTTCGTGATATGCTATCTTTTGAAGTACTAGAGGTATCATGTTTGCAACCGGCAGCAATTGTCTCACCAAAACTGAATCCTTTGTTAAACCTATCATGGAGTCATAAATAAAAATCTTGCCCCCAAGTATATCGACCACACCGAGAACCCAATGATCATTCATGAATATTGGCAAATACACCTACGAAATACAAACAATATTCTTAACAAGTAACGACAAATATATCTATGATATAAAAAACTAAGCAAATGCGTGAATTAAATGAATGATCACATCCTGCAAAGTCACATTCTATTTAACAACTACTTGACAAGATTATCACTATCATAGCCCAAGAAATTAAAGAACATAACTTTTAGAGACCAAACCTCAACAAAAGAAGGAACTTGTTGCAAGGACTGGAGCAACAAAGATAACATCATTGCATATCGGGGTGCTATCAGTTGCTGGAGAAACAAGCAAATTAAAACGCGCAACTACCTTCGGGTTGAAATTAAAATTAAAATTCAAGGATGAGATAATATGGAACATGAATATCGATAGGATGAAAACAAATTTTAAATCCACCAATCTAAATCCCGTCAGTAATTTTTAAAGCAGAATTGAGAATATATATCCAAATTTAGTAGGATTATAGGTAACCCATTAAATTGACAGTGAAGAGATGAGGCGAACCTTTGAGAATGCCGCCTCCGAGATCTGATATTGATTTTGCTTGATGAAATTTTGGTCATCGATTACGGATGATTTTCACTGCCAACAAGAGAGACATTATTATGGTTGATGAGGGTAATTTCAATTAAGCTATTATGCCCAAAGGAGAAGAAATTCAGTAGCTATTGTGCCCAAAGGAGAAGAAATTTAGTGACAAAGTGCAGGGATTTGTCCATGGTATACCCTAAAACTAGGGTATTTATCTAAAAATACCCCCATATTATAAAATTCCTCATATATACTTTTTTTAATGTGCAGTTATGAAATTACCCTAATTAAAAACTTAAATCATCCAAATTACCCTACACAATGAAACACAAAACACAATCCCTAATTTTTTCTTCTCGTGAGCAGCTTCTCCTTCTGGAAGATTGCGAAGAATGAGAAAACGAACACTTGGAAAAGGAGCGTCGTGAAACAAATGCTCAAGCACCCTCGCCAGCAGCACCGTGTACTCCTCCATTAGCTCTGCCACTATTGCCACCAGTATCATCTCTCTCTGTCCTACACCTTTTATTCACTTTTTATTTTTATTTCTTCCCCAAATGATGATGACGATGATTTCAACTTGCTTTCCTTACAAAAGCTAAAAAGCTAAGCTTAAAATATATTATATGTGTATGTGTATATATATATATAAAAGGTGAGTTACCACTTGTTCGAATTTAGGATGTTGTTTTACACTTACCACTTACCACTTGTTTGCAATTCCAATGTGCTTCAACTCACCCGCTTGCCTCCTCCTTCTCAGCTCCCATGCCGTGCCACCTTTTTTTTTTTTTCAATTTTCACTCTCCTTATTCATTATTTGATAAAAGGTTTCTAATTCCTCTGTTTCTGTTTGAGTAAATATAATATGAAAAAATGTGTACTTAAATTCAATGGCGAAATATTTAGGCTAGATGTAGCTCCATTTTTCATCGAAATATAAAGCTTGTGTTTTGTGTATGTATGATCTAAATTCTGATATTGGTTAATTGAATGAAACTGGGTTTCCATGACTTTGTAGGACTGATGCTATATATATATATTCTTATCATCTTCCAAGTATGTCTTACAAGTTCTTATAATTTGTGTGATCGGAATGAGCAAATTGTGTGGCATAGTAGAAATTAATGAAGAGATCTAGATTTTCATTTATTTATTTATTTATTTTTTTGTGTATGATGTTAATATTAAAGCTTCTGTCATGTGGATGTCTGATCTAAATTTTTAAATTAGTAGCATTTTGTTGTGTTTCTAAGTAGCTTTGGTAACAGTTGATTTTGATACTGGTTATTTAATGAAACTGAGATTGTTTTTGTGATTTTGTACAAGTAAATAGTTTATAATGCTAGTTCTAGTAATTGGTGTGATTGCAGTGATTACATTTTGTGGCGTAGTTGGAATTAATGAAGTGGTCTAGTGATATAAGTAGATGTGTTTGATCTTGGTATTAGAGCTTGTGTTGTCTAGAATTTTGTCCGTACGAATGTATAAATTAACTGACTGCACTTGCTTTAATTTTTTTCATTGCAGATATCTCTTTGAGTTACTAGCTGAGCGTCATAAGCTTAATCAATTCCTGCCTGTGTTACCGAATACTTACCGGCTGTTGAACAAGGGTTAGTTTGAACCTTCTTTTTTGTGTGCTATTATTTTATTGAAAAGTTTTACTTATGGTTACAAGTGTTGGATAGGTGAGTTTCAGCATGGCATGTAAATAAACTGCTTAGGGTTCAACAAAATCTAATATCTTGATAAAGTATGTTAAATAAGGAGATCAATACTTAAAATTCTGTTTCCAATTTGTAAAACTGAAGGGCAGCCAAACTGTGTAACCTAAAACTTATAGATGGTAGCATCATTCTCCAATGCAGTTATGTAAAGCATTTATTTACCTGACTTTCACCGTAGAGTCGTGTAAAGAATTCTTTGCTCGACAGCAGTCGTGTAAAGAAATCTTTGCTCGACAGTAGTCGTGTAAAGAATTCGTTGCTCGACAGCAGTCGTGTAAAGAATTCTTTACTCGACAGCAGTCAGGTATGAACACGCCACTATATTCGCATAATTAGTTCTTTACTCGACTGTAGTTTGTAAAGAATTCTCCACTGGACACACGTCGGGTATGAGCACTTTATTTCCAATGTTACAAAGAATCTATGGTTTATATAGTATACTCTAGATCAATGCATGTTTTACTCGACTGTAGTCGTGCAACAAATGATTTACTCGACTGGTATGTCGTGTAATTTTTATGATTGATTTAAAATATATTATTATGCAACTTTTCAATTATTTTATATATTGCTTGATAAATTTTTTTGTATTTATGCAGATGGAACCGAAGATTAAGGAATCTGAATACTTCAAAGCAAAGGTTTCAAACCGATCATCACTAGAGGCAGTGCAGGACATTAAAGAAAAACTGTCTGAGGCACAGAAAATTATTTTCAGGCGTTCTTGTTTTGGATATGAAAGAGTTAAAGTTTTCTGCTCAGTTAATCCACAGCATATTATTGAGAGAAGTGAAATCAGATGAAAATGCAATGTGGTTTAGGATCGGACAAAAAAATATTCGATTTTCATTGGAGGAGTTTGCCTTGGTGACAGGCTTAGATTGCAGTCCTTCGTATGAGCCCGAAACTGAAAATAGTGATGGTGATTACAGAATAGTTGATGAGTTCCTAGATGGAAATTGTGCAATCACAACAAACGAACTTCGTATGAAGTTCTTCCGGGCTGCGTCAAATGATGACATGCAAATGGTCAAGCTGGCCATGTTGTATTTTGTTGAGTCTGTGTTACTTGGAAAGGAGAATAGAAATCATATAAATGAAACTAATGTACTCCTTGTCGACAATTTTACCGAGTTTAATGAATTTCCCTGGGGACGCATTTCATTCAAGATGACCATTGATAGTTTGAGAAAAGGCGTTGCAAAGCGTGTGGCGAAGCCTAAGAAGAAGTCAACTGCGGATTCTAAATACAAGGGAGCAACGTATAGTGTGTATGGTTTCCCCCATGCTTTTATGGTAACAAAACTAAACTTATTTATTAATCGCTTATTGAGTATCATCTTTCTATTTATAATTTATTATGTTTTTTTTGGTGAAAAAAAATTGTGTCATTGATTATACAGGTGTGGGCATATGAAGTTGTTTCCGTCATCAGTGATAAATGTGCAAAGCGTTATGGTGATTTATTTCCAAGGATTTTGAGATGGAAATCAACAAAGCCTAAAGAGTTTGAAGAAATTCAAATGAAGGTGTTCAATAGAAAAACCTCCAGGATGGTTTTCATAGAAAAATTACATGCTACCGGAGATGTCGAGGCAAATAAGCATTACATGAGCTATTTTAGTGAAGATGAGTGGCTTCAAGAGATCGGTGAAGAGAATGGTAATGCTCTTGAGTCAGATGGTCATCCAGAAGAAAATCCGTCACAAGAAGATAATGAATCACATGATAGTGAGTTAAATAGTTTTGATGGTTTTCCTGATGATAGTGATTCAGACAGTGCACCCACCTCCAGTGCTCCAAGAACATTGCCTGCAGAACATTTAAATGAATCAGCATCAATACCAGCTGAGGTCACAAATAAAAAGGTAAGTCACTGTTCTAGTAAACTATGCTGTAAATGATGCTATAAATTGTTTACCTATGTATGCATATATGTTATGAAGGGAGTAAGTAACAAAATACTGCGATACTAATTTATTATCCAATAAGTTCATTACTTAGTAAAAAAAATACTTGACTGCAGCCGATTTATGAGCATCGACTTTGGAACTTTTGATTTGATCGCTTTGTTGTTGTAATATTTGTTTGATTTTATAGAGTCAAATAATTTTAGTTTATGGTTATTTTTATTTCTCAATCCTCAAAAATATATATTTGCTTCAATATATTTACTACACTACTTCATTTTCTACTGTGGTCGTGTACACTCGACTGTGGTCGTGTAATGGATACCGTACACGACTGTACACGACTACATCAAGGACAATATAATATTTTAAAATTCTTTATACATGTCAGGGTGGTCCATCTCGACATGCCTCCAGTGCGTTTGATGGTTCTATTCTTGAGGAGAAGGTTAATTATCTTGGTCGTCGTATCCAAAACATTGAAGAAAATATTGTGAAGATGGAAAATACCATGAAGAATATGGACACAAAGATTGATAACATTGAGAGGAAAATCGATCATATTTAGTGTCACCACTTTATATGTACGGGAATTCTCAGATTTTGCTAACAACTCCTTTTCAGCCCATTTTATAAGCTGTGTATGACAATTAACTGCCTCTTCTCGCCTATCACAAAACCACTCCCGTAGCTTATCAATGATTGAATCCAATAACTTGTGAATCGGCAACTGTCGAGGGTTTTTAAGAACCGAATTCATGGATTCTGCTATGTTTGTTGTCATAATACTATAACGCAACCCGTCAAAATGAGAACGAGCCCACTTCTCATACCCTGCATCTTGAAGATATTTAACAACTCTTTCATCAACCTTTTGTATCTCATTCATAAAGTAATCAAAATGTTGTGGTCGATAAGCTTTTGCAGGTAGTTCAACAATTGCACCTACCTCGATTTCTTTAAACTTAGCTCGTAAGTTTTGTTTTAAATGATGCGTACAAATACCATATGCAGCATTTGGGAATGCAATGTTAACATTCTTTTGGATACTTGGGTGCCTATCAGAAATGAAAACCAAATTAGGAACTTCACCTATTGCTACTTTTAACTTCATTAGAAACCATCCCCATGATGCATCATTCTCACTGTCACCAACACCAAATGCAACAGGATAAAGTTGATTGTTACCATCAAGTGCTGTCGCAATGAACAAAGTTCCTTTAAATTTTCCCTTCAAGAACGTCCCATCAATTGCAATGACTAGCCTTATTGATGAAATAAATCAATGTATACAACCCCCAATTGCCATAAAAAAATATTTAAAGTTATTTGCATTGTCAACTTCAAGAAACGTACAGGTGCCCGAATTTTTCTTCTTTAACATTTCCATGTATAAAGGGAGTAACTTGAATGAATCCTCAGGCGTGCCTCTAACTTTCTCCATTGCATATTCTCTAGCTTTCCATGCCTTGTGATAACTTATTTCATACCCAAACTGTTTCTGAAAATCTTCTCTGATATCACCAGGCCTATATGAGGATGAAGCACCATCAAACTTATGACAAATCTTGTGTCCGATAAGTTTAAATGAAGCATGACGATGATCCCTCTTACGGACATCAAGTGCACAACTATGGACACTATAGTACTTTGTGATTTTAAACATATTCGAACTTCCAAACTTCATAGCACGAAGTCGCCACTTACAAGTATCGTCAACACACTTAACAACAAGAATATTCTTCCCCGACTTGAAGGTTTTAAACTCAAAATTTTTCTGTAGTGCTTCCATAAAAAGCACTTGTTGCAACTCTTCTTTCGAACTAAACAACTTCTTTCCCATTAACCAATCATTATCACCAACAACTTCCGTAGATGGCAAGCTAATAGTATTAGAATGCGAGTTATCAGTGTCGAATGAACTGCTGCATGCAAACAAATTAACTCTAGGCATATATGTATTATTCGAATGAACTGCTGCATGCGAGTTATCAGTATTGGAATGTGCTATATTCCCCAGTGTTGGATCACTAACTGTTATCCCATCAACATTATCATGAACAATAACATTCACATTTTCCTCATTTGACCTTCTCTCATTGGGTTGTGTTTCAGGAACAAATTCGAATATTGACTGATCTTCAGCAACAAAATTGTTTGGGCTTAAACATTCACCTTCGGCATATGGCTCAACAGGTTCTTCTGGACAGCTATCTGGCCCGAAATTAGGGTCCACATGACTAATAGGGGTCACCAAAATATGTTTTCTTTGGTAGGTAATGCAAAGAGGAATCTTCAACTCAACTCCACTAATTGTTTCCTCTAGAAAATAATCTACATCATCATCGTTCATAATTGGGACGGGCGGCATTGGATCAAATGTTTTGAGCTTGAACTTCATTTCAATATCAAATTCAGAAATATCAATACAAATAACCTGAGATACCTTTTCTATCAATTGTGCATACGTTGTAGAACGGGGCACCATGATCCCTCTTGCCTCCGTACCATTAAATCTATAATGGTCGTTTTGCTCAATCCATTCACCACAAAACATAATAGGCACACGTACTGAAGTCATTTCCTGTCATAATACAACAGTTGATTATACAAAAAATACAAAAATAAAATCAAACAAGATTTATAATGAACTGTGGATCTGTCTGCTATTTACACGACTGACGTCGTGTAATTGATAGTTTACACGACAATAGTTGTGTAACTTGCTAAAATACACAACTATAGTTCGGTAAACAGTCAGATGATATATTTAATAAAATATAATTGTAATCTTTGTACTAACAGAATGCTAAGTGTCATAACAACTACTATATCTTTCAAACTTGCACGATTGTTGTCGTGTAAATTCATACATACATGACAGAAGTCGTGTAAGTTGCAAACATACATGACTCAGTAAATAATCAAAGGACATATTTCTTCTTAAGAAAGTGTTGGGATCTCATACCAATTGGAACACTTTACATATATACACAATTAGTATGTAAGTTTATACGTACACGCTAGTAGTCGTGTAACTTATTAACACACACGACTATAATCCAGTAACAGTAAAATGATATATATAGTGAAAAATATATATTTTTTGAACCAATAGAATGATAAGGTGTCATAATAATTAAATTTTTTTTAGCATATTTTCACGACTATAGTCGTGTAAATACATACATACACGACTGCTGTCGTGTATGTCGGGTGCAGAAAAAAAATTAAACAACTTCTTCAGGTTTTAACGAATGTAGTTATAAAACCCATCAAATAACAGTCATATGATGCAAATGTAATGAAAAAATGAGTTGCTTTAGTGTTTATCACAAACCAAACAAAACCCTAAACATAATATAATGTCAACAAATTGAATAGATAGCCCAAAATAAAAAATAAAAAGTTTCAAATACCTTATTCATGAGATGAATAATACACCCAGCTGCAAACAAAAATCTCAGTCCATTAGCTGTTTTTGAGTGATTTTCGGAGTGTGGTGTGGTGTGTTTCGGTTTTGTGTTGTGAGAAGAAGTTGAGTGTTGAGTTGTGTGTGTTTTATATTTTTGTTTAGGGATATTTTAGACAATGTACCACATAAAAAGGCATATTTAGATAATTTTAAAGCATGGGGTATATTTAACTAAATATCCTACTTTTAAGGTATATTTAATTAAAAACCCGACAAAGTGGAGGAGGAACAAATCTCGTGAAAAAGAAGAATGAAGCTAGTTGGGATGGGAGTTTTGTTAATTGGTTGTGGTAGTTTGGTTGATTTAGGTTTTTTATTATGTTAATTTCGTAACTGCACATTAAAAAAAGCCGAGAAATTTTGTAGTATGGAGGTGTTTTTAGATAAATACCCTATTTTTAGGGTATACCACGGACAAATCCTGCGTGCTGCAAAAGCTTAAAGCTTGCTAAAGAATTGAATCAATCGATACCAATACTGCAATCAAACGCAGAGATGGGAATTTCAAGAGGAAATCCTCTGTCAACCCAGGTGCTATTTTTGAGTGTGTGTTTATATATTATTATTTAAATGATCTTATGATACCATGAATATAAGTGCTTGATGAATTTTGTAGACCCAAGATTTTGTCTTAGCATCAGATTTTTGTATGAAGATGCTTCCTTTTGTTTTTATCTGTTGTGATTACTATTTTTTGTTATGTGGGTATTCACCAACTTGATCAAAAATAGAAACTTTGCCGTGAAACAAACAGAATCCCATGTTGTGACTTTGTTTTTTTTTTTTTTTGGAGTGTTTATTTCCTTTAATGAAAAGCCCATATGAGCTCATAGAGGAAGAAATTAGTGAGCGTTGTGGGGCATATATACTATTGAGCGTTATTATGTACTGCTTTGAAATTTTGTTGAGAAAGATGATGAGCCATCTATAATTATTTCATGATATTCAGAAAGACAGTCGTTAAACTGCATCTTTGTTATGACAATTGATTGGATTAAAACATTCTGCTTAAATGAAATAATGACATGATTGACTCCACGATACGGTTTTGTATTGTGGCTTTTTTGGCTAACAGACTTGTGAGATCTTCAGTTTGTGTGTGTCATATATAAGGAATTATGATGGGTTAGACTTTTGATGTTGTTTTGTGAACTTAATTTGGCTAATATGGTGAATATTTGGGAGTGTAATGCCATAGAAAATATTGATTTTTTTGACCAAAAATTACAAACCAAAAGTACTTGGATACTAGTATGTATATGAGAGAATAGATCAAGCGATATGCTGATGTCATCAACACCCAGGAAATGGGTGCTGATCTTTAAAGAATCTTTCTGCAGTAATGAAGCGTTTAAAATGTTTACTTTGTATGCTTGATATCAAGTATGAGAGAAAAAAGAAAAAGAAATTTGATTTTGCAGTAACGGTTGTGAATTAGTGAAAAGTTGGTACAATTAACTTTTCTTCTTTTCCCTTCTCCCTCTGGTTTTGATGTGCTCTTGATGTAAAATTTCTGTTATGCTTCTGTATGATGTTATGAATGTGATATTAATTTTTACCTGCTTAAGTTAAATGTTCTTTTCATTCTTTGCAGGTTTGTTTTAATATTACATTTAGTTTTGTTCTAAGATATGCATTTTTTTTTCATTGGCTTAGAATGTGATGACTTCTCGTCAGAAGGGGGTAGCTATGCTGGACCCAAGTGACTGGAGAAATCAGTTATCGCATGATTCCCGACGAAGAATTGTCAACAAAATGTACGTGTCTTTTCTCCTCCTCGCAGCCATAATTCATCTACTCGAGAACCACTATATAGTTTGTGGGCTATCTTTTACAGTTTTAGCTTGTATTAGTATTAAGTGGCAGTGATTTGAGTGGCAATACCAATTCCATAGAAGAATTGAAATTGTTACTGGGTATGGCTCCCTTCAAAACTAGTTATTTGCTTCTCAGAATTTATTTTTCTATTCTCTTATTGTGGATATATTCTTGGGAATAAAAGCGCAGGCATTGCTCACCAAATACAAAATTTGAGTGTGAAATCCTATCTGAGATATGGCTACATCCTAGGGTGACTATGTCATGCTGTATCAATCAACCAAATGATATGTATCGTTATTGTGCTTAAATAGAGCATTGATGCAAATAAAGAATTTGCAGAATGAAACATTCCCTTATCAAACTTTCGTGCCCTCTCTTGATTCCTTGTCAAAACTATTAAATTCAGTTCACCATTATAGGTAAATTATATGCCCATTCTGTTTCTTGTGACATTTCAGCTCCTAGTGATATCATTAGAAAACGTGTAGAGATCTAGCACCATTATTTCATTTTTTGTGATACGTTACTTTTCACATTTTGTGTTATGTACTGGGTTCTATAGTGATACACATTTTGGGTAACTTATTGCAATTCCTTTTGTCTGATTCTTGCCTTGCTTGAATTGGTTCCCTTTAAAGCCTATTGCCCAGAAAATTGTACAATAGTTGGCACACAAAATTAGATATTTTGGTGTTGGCTGTCCGCATGCCGAAATGAATGGAACTGTATCATTAATTATATTGGTCTTCCAGCTATCAGTTCATGGACTATAGCTGTCAAGGCTGAATGGGCGCTTGATTTCCAAATAAGACTTGCCGAAATAATAGTCTGTTTCTACTCTTTCCCGCTCAAGAGTTAAATTTAACAAGGTTCCCTGATTCTTTCAGATAAGAAGGGTAACTGCCAGAGAGTACTGTGTTTTCTTTACATATAGATATTATGTACTTTGTATTTTCATCATATTATGATCTTGGGCTTGAGAATTCAAATACTTCATATTGTATACTGATTAAGTGTTCTCTGAGAAACCGAACAATGTGCATAGTGACTCATTAATATATTGTTTTTTAATAGAATGGATACATTGAAGAGACATCTTCCATTTTCTGGCCCAGATGGATTAAATGAACTCAAGAGAATTGCCGATCGGTTTGAAGAAAAGATATTTACTTCTGCCACAAGTCAGGTAATTCCAGTTTGAGGCTTTTTTTGTTTATGATTAATATGTAAATACTCTTTTCTTTTATATGTGCTTTGATGCTGGGCTGTTCCTTTGTGTTTCTTTTCCTTTTAAAGATTCCTTATATTTATTTGTGTAATCTATGTGTGAACTGTGCACATGGACGCACAGACATGTATATGTGGTGCAAAATAGCAACGTACTTGGGAAATTGGGAAAGAAAAGTCTCCAAAGAGGGCGAGTGGAAAGTAGAGGAGGGAAATGGGGTAAATACGTATCAAATGATATTGGCTCTTGATAGTCATTAATTTGTGATGACGATGAAGCAGATGATGTCATTGTTGAATTTTTTTTTAAAAAAAAAGGGAGAGAATAATGAAGTTGGAAGAGGAAAAAGTTGCAAATCTTCTAACCTGTTAAACTGAAGGAAGAAAAAAAAAGAAAGGAACTCAAAGAAGATTTTCTGAACATAATAGTCTCTAGCATTTTTTTATTATCTGTTGAAACCATATTTTACTATTTTAGTTTATTTATATTCATTGCACAACAATTAGGTCAAGTTTTCTTTTGTTTTCTGTTTTATATTCTTTGATCATTTTGGCAACATGGAGTACTCTGATTAATCAGTTTGTACCGGTCTCAAATTTCAGTCAGATTATCTGCGGAAAATATCTCTGAAGATGCTTTCAATGGAGTCCAAGTCTCAGAATGCGATGCCTAATCCTTTGCAATCTAACAATGCTAGCGGGAGCATCGAACCCCCTCATCCAGGTAGTGACATGGAATAGTGAATGCGGCTTCACTTTCAATTTGTCTCCGAAACCCTTCCCTACAATCAATCCTAGCATTCTTATGTGTTCTTTACTTTTGCAGCTTGAATATTACAATCGAAGTCATAACAGTTTGATTGGCTGGATTAGCTTTCCTCCAGACCTCTCACTATAGTTTTAAATAATTCCCATATTTGATATCATGATCTGTGGATTTCAGATCTCAGAAAATATGATTTGTAACCATATGTGTCTGATCATGAGAAGTTTGAAAATATACATCAAAAACTGTATGGATTGGAAAAATATAATCTTATTATAATGTGTTTGAGAGTGCTCTTAAATTGTCATTTGATGAACGGATTTGGGATACATTATAATATGATGTCATTATTAATTAGGGTGCGTTATTGGAAGTGCTTAACTATGATTAATTTACCTTACTTATATTTGTTTAATGCATTTTTCTTTCATCACTTATGAAAAGAATTCCTAAATATTTAAATATTTCAATGTTTATATCTTAACTTCAAATAAAATAAAATAAAATAATTGTTCTCCAATATGAGGCTCCGAACTAAGAGTATCACCAAAAAACTCTTCAAATAAGATTTTATTACTTATTTGAATAGTTACATCAACATTGAAAGCTATAAAAGACACTCCAATTAAGATTTTTTAAATAAGAAATGATTCACTCTCTTTAAATTTGAAGAGTTACTTTCTCCCTCTTCAATTTATATTTTATGACTTTTTGTTAAAGAAAAAGAGAAATGTGCTTTAATTACTATTGATTTTTTTTTAAAAAAATAGTTATTTAATTAAAATAATATTAACTCATTTATATTTGAAGAGTTTTTTGAAGAATAATATTTTTTTCCAATCATCTATTTGCCTCATAGGTAAATAAATGAATATTTAAATAGTATAATTTATAGAGCCATTTGAAGATGCGCTAAGGGTCTACATCAATAACATGACATGATAATTTTTGTAAATTTTTCTTAATTTCAAAATAAATTTTGTTACTAATTCAAATGTTTAATATAATGTGGCAGTTTATCTACAATTGCCACATCAATTGAGATCCAAGTTATGACTCAAACCCTGAAATTCCTAAAGGTCCCTAACATTAATATTTTATAAAGTCAATATTGAAGTTGAACTATGGGGTTCGTTTGCTATTTCTCACTAACAGATGAATCATTTTATCTTCTACAAAGGATTCAGTTTTCTTGCACTGTATGATATGAATTAAAATTGTCATATGTTGTTCTGAAATAATTTTTTTCTTCTCTCGTGCAAATCAGAAAGAAATGTTGTATATGGAAAGTATAGGATATTAGGAGTTTTACAGTATCTTTTTTTTGACAAACAGAGAAATTCAGTCTTAAATATGAGAACAAACTAAAAGCTACGAAATACATTGGCGTTTTTGAGAAGTAGGAAAAATATATATATTTTTTTTAAAAAAAAAGACTTGGTACCAATCTATACTTTAATACTTTAAAGTATACTTTAATACCTCAATACTTTAATAACGTAATGTTACTCCTATTTACAATCTATACATAACTTTTGGTTTGATTTTTCTCTGTTATCTCTTCCAATAGTCAATTTAGGTTGTTTTTGGTATTAAGACGTTATAACTTAAAAACTATAAAATTTATCACTAAAAAGATATAGTAGTTGTGGGTGAAAAGAGAGAGAGAGCTGAAATTATAAAATAAAAATTGTTAGTGTATTGTAAATAAGACGTTTAGATAAAAAAAAATTTACAAAAATAGTAAAAATGCAATACCAAACAAGAATTTATTTAGGATACCGATTACAAGTCTGCGAAGATTTGTTTTCCTGCTTTGCAATTAACAAATGTTACTTTCTTCTAGCTGACCGATGAAATATTATGAAATTGCTGTGGAAATTACTACTATAACTTATGGCAAATTGGCAACTAAAAATCCTGAAGTCTTTCCCCTTGAATGAGAAGGGGAAGATTAGCAAAGGTTTGTTTACAAACCACTATCTATGATGACAATTATTATTTGATATTATCATGTTACTACATTAGTCTAATGCCATTATTTGCCTAATTAAGCATTCATGTCGGTTTTCAGATGAATTTCAAGACATTTAACTAACTATATCTATTGTATTTTATTATGGTGCTCTAGCTAGCTGGTTACCAACTTTGACTTTCAATGGGGTTTGATTAATTACTCTGCATATAGACCATTATATACTATTACGGCCAATGGTTAATGTAATATAAAGTATAAACACAATAAATTTTAATCAAATATAATGATGTAGGAAGGTAAATTAGGTTATTTTAGGTAATTTGATATTATAGAATATTTATTGTTTTAGGAATTTCTATTTTAGTTTAAGTTAATTATGGTATGTATCCTAGTCTTTTATTTCTATAATAATTGTGATGTAGTTTTCCTTTTTAGGTTAACTTAGAGAAGTGTATTTCCTCTATTATAAATAGAGAAACCTTGTTATTGTTTTAAAGAGTTCATATTCAATTATTTAATAAAATTCTCTTTTTATAATTTCATCTGGGATTATCTATCAAAATCTCTCTTGTAGAGTCGTTTGGATTAAAGCGTCATCTAATATTGCTTTATGCGTTATTAAAAATCTCATTTTTTTAATCCATTTTAGAAACGAATGGTGAACAGAGGAGGGGATTCAGCTGGGATATATATATGTAATGGTGCTAATAACTCTGGTTAGTAATTATAATTTGTATACGCTTTCCTTCTCGTTTGCTCTCTCTCTACTCTTCTTCATTAATTTAACAATGTCCATTATAATTAGATATATTTGTCTAACTGATTCATTTTTTTTTTTGGGGAAAGCGATATTTTTCAGCGTCGCAAAGTAGGAATTACGAAATGGCATCGCAGAGCAGGAATTGGGGGACGGGCGCGGCGCGTGCTTTTTTAATCTGTTATGTATGTTTTCAGTAATTCGTTTTGTTTTTTTTTTTTTTTTTTTTTTGCGAGCCTTGTATTTGTAAAGAGAATGAATGAGGGAAAGCACTACACAGATAGAGCTCTTGTGAGGCCAAACTGCTGGGGATTGATTGATTGATTTTGAGTGTTGAGATTGGTGTTTCTTTTTTTCTTTCTTTCTTTTTCTTTTTTTGGCGCATTTGAAAGCAATACGTTTTTAATATGATGTCGTGAAGCTTAGAATATACAAGCATCATGATAAGGTTCTGAGGACCGTACGTCGTATTGAGAAAATCACTGAACTAAAGCTCTGGTGGCTGATCAAATTATTTTCATTTTTTTTATAAAATGACTGACGCCTGACGGTATAATTCCAAAACTAGCTAGTGTGCATCTTCTATCAAACTTTCCCTCCACAATTCCTTTCTCCATTTAAAACTTTTATTTAACATTCTAGCAAGTAGAGGACAAAGAATTCTTAGTTGTTCCTTCTTTGTGATTTAGCCACTTTTAGCAAGTGTTTATGTGCAAACAATTTAAGCAAGTGCTTATCCGTTGTACCCCGCGGAACCTGAAGAAGTGAATAATTTAACAATTCTGTCTTGGGGAATTTTTGTCTTGCCTTGCAGCTCCCATGGGGTGATATGTATGAACGTTCTTTTGGGGTAAAAGCACAGGAATAACATCCACACAGCAGTGAGCAGGCGTAGTTATTATGTAAAAGATGTCTGTAACTATTCTGCAATACTGCAATGTGAGTTTGTAGAATGGTGTCTTGTTTTGATCTGGTTGTTTTCTAGAAAGTTTATTGCAAGGAATGAAGGTTTTGCTTAGTGAATGTTGATTTTCTATTTAATATGAGTTCAAATGAGCTTTGAAAGTAATATTACATGGCTAACCAATTTTCCTTGAGGGATTTCAATGCTGGTTTGAATACAACATCTTGATCTTCCATACGCAAGCATCTAAGAGTTTCCGGAAGAGTTAAACGCCTTGGTAAATCTTGAATGTTCGAATTTAGATTGTGCCAACGAGTTAATTGATAATCCCACGGCAACTGAACTGAAGTCTAATTTTGTGTTGAGAATTTTGGTGCCGGCATTTTTGCTTTTTATCAAGCACCAGACAACAGCATTTTACTTGGTGAGGGTGAAGTTTTTAGCAGAGGAATTGCTTGGGCTCCGAAAAGTTGAGGTATTTAAGAGGTATTGGAATTCACTTCGGCGAGTTTTCACGCTCTCCAAATTATTTTGGGCTCCGAAAAGTTGCGGGGTTGTAGTATTTGAGTAAAATAAGCTACCCAAAAAATCATGGGCGAAGCTCTTTGTGGGCTAACTTGGGCTTATCCCAGCTAGATTTTAGAAAAAAATTTTAGTTTTATTTATAAATTTGCCATTGCCTCAATTTTACGAAAAAATAATAATGTAACTACAAAATCTTACACAAATTTATTTTGTATAAATTAATGTATCATGATTAAATTAATTAAATTAAATATTTATAAAACTGCTACTGCTTTAATTTTACTAAATTTCCACTACATTATTTGTAAACATCACTCCAATAATTTCTCTAAATTGCCACCGCAGTATTTACAAAACTCCACTCCAACGTCTTTTTTTTTAAAAAAAAATAGCTCCTGTCATCATTTTCCCGGATTTCTTCTTCCTTACCCCATCTTATTTTGAAAATTTCCATTTCTCTCTCTAACAAAGTTGCGAAGACACATAATTTAACACTTTGAATCTTTGTAAGACACAACTTCAACAGTCTCTAATTATATTTGAATTTCTTTTTTGACTTAATTATACAATTTTGATGTACTAACTAAACTTTCTTTAAGCTTTTGTCTGTTTTTTAGATAAATTCCATATTTAGAATTTACTTGAAAAAATTTTAGTTTAGTCCAGTGTATAAAAGATTCCTAGCTTCGCCCCTGCACATAATGTATATTTATATCTAATTAAATTTTTTTAAAGTCAATATTATATTTTTTATGTCATTAAATAAAGTCTTGTTATTTTATCGAATTATATTCAACTTGAAAATAGTTCTAGCTTTTAGATATAAGTTATGTAAGCACAAGTTCAAAGTATATTAGTATTAAATTACTAATTTTCAATCATTTATAATCTGATGTTGAAAAAAAAAATGTCATTCAATCATATGCATTTAACTAAATTCAAATATAATCTAAATTGAGATACGTTAATTATTAGGGGAAAAAAAGCCACAACTTTATATTGTTTATTGAGTAAACGATGCCAAAATGAATAAAGCCATTGTTTTGCCCTTTTTCATTTATATATAGAGAGAGAGAGAGTAAGAGTGAATCTAACTATTTTGGAATTGTTCTAAAATAAAACTTCAACCATAATTACATATTTAAAATTATAATGAATATTTATTATTTATTATTTTGTATATTAGTAATTTTAAGATAACCATCGCCATGTATATAATTTTTTTTTTTTTGGAAGAGGCCATATATATAAGTTTAGCTGAGAATAACAGCGATCACAATTATCTTAAACTTAAAAATACACGTGGCAGTTATTCATTTGAAAGTAAACTAAAATTTATTTATTTGTATTCTCTAGCCACAAAACTACAAAAGCACAAAGCTTGCTGTACATGTGCAAAAGCTTAAAGCTTACTAAAGAATTGAATCAATTGATACCAATACTGCAATCAAACGCAGAGATGGGAATTTCAAGAGGAAACCCTCTGTCAACCCAGGTGCTATTTTTGAGTGTGTGTTTATATATTGTTATTTAAATGATCTTATGATACCATGAATATAAGTGCTTGATGAATTTTGTAGACCCAAGATTTTGTCTTAGCATCAGATTTTTGTATGAAGATGCTTCCTTTTGTTTTTATCTGTTGTGATTACTATTTTTTGTTATGTGGGTATTCACCAACTTGATCAAAAATAGAAACTTTGCCATGAAACAAACAGAATCCCATGTTGTGACTTTGTTTTTTTTTTTTTTTTGGAGTGTTTATTTGCTTTAATGAAAAGCCCATATGAGCTCATAGAGGAATAAATTAGTGGGCGTTGTGGGGCATATATACTATTGAGCGTTATTATGTACTGCTTTGAAATTTTGTTGAGAAAGATGATGAGCCATCTATAATTATTTCATGATATTCAGAAAGACAGTCGTTAAACTGCATCTTTGTTATGACAATTGATTGGATTAAAACATTCTGCTTAAATGAAATAATGACATGATTGACTCCACGATACGGTTTTGTATTGTGGCTTTTTCGGCTAACAGACTTGTGAGTTCGTCAGGGTGTTTGTGTCATATATAAGGAATTATGATGGGTTAGACTTTTGATGTTGTTTTGTGAACTTAATTTGGCTAATATAGTGAATATTTGGGAGTGTAATGCCATAGAAAATATTGATTTTCTTGACCAAAAATTACAAACCAAAAGTACTTGGATACTAGTATGTATATGAGAGAATAGATCAAGCGATATGCTGATGTCATCAACACCCAGGAAATGGGTGCTGATTTTTAAAGAATCTTTCTGCAGTAATGAAGCGTTTAAAATGTTTACTTTGTATGCTTGATATCAAGTATGAGAGAAAAAAGAAAAAGAAATTCGATTTTGCAGTAACGGTTGTGAATTAGTGAAAAGTTGGTACAATTAACTTTTCTTCTTTTCCCTTCTCCCTCTGCTTTTGATGTGCTCTTGATGTAAAATTTCTGTTATGCTTCTGTATGATATTATGAATGTGATATTAATTTTTACCTGCTTAAGTTAAATGTTCCTTTCGTTCTTTGCAGGTTTGTTTTAATATTACATTTAGTTTTGTTCTAAGATATGCATTTTTTTTTTCATTGGCTTAGAATGTGATGACTTCTCGTCAGAAGGGGGTAGCTATGCTGGACCCAAGTGACTGGAGAAATCAGTTAGAGCATGATTCCCGACGAAGAATTGTCAACAAAATGTACGTGTCTTTTCTCCTCCTCCCAGCCATAATTCATCTACTCGAGAACCACTATATAGTTTGTGGGCTATCTTTTACAGTTTTCGCTTGTATTAGTATTAAGTGGCAGTGATTTGAGTGGCAATACCATTCCATAGAAGAATAGAAACTGTTACTGGGTATGGCTCCCTTCAAAACTAGTTATTTGCTTCTCAGAATTTATTTTTCTATTCTCTTATTGTGGATATATTCTTGGAAATAAAAGCGCAGGCATTGCTCACCAAATACAAAATTTGAGTGTGAAATCCTATCTGAGATATGGCTACATCCTAGGGTGACTATGTCATGCTGTATCAATCGACCAAATGATATGTATCGTTATTGTGCTTATATAGAGCATTGATGCAAATAAAGAATTTGCAGAATGAAACATTCCCTTATCAAACTTTCCTGCCCTTTCTTGATTCCTTTTCAAAACTATTAAATTCAGTTCACCATTATAGGTAAATTATATGCCCATTCTGTTTCTTGTGACATTTCAGATCCTAGTGATATCATTAGAAAACGTGTGGAGATCTAGCACCATTATTTCATTTTTTGTGATACGTTACTTTTCACATTTTGTGTTATGTACTGGGTTCTATAGTGATACACATTTTGGGTAACTTATTGCAATTCCTTTTATCTGATTCTTGCCTTGCTTGAATTGGTTCCCTTTAAAGCCTATTGCCCAGAAAATTGTACAATAGTTGGCACACAAAATTAGATATTTTGGTGTTGGCTGTCCGCATGCCGAAATGAATGGAACTGTATTGTTAATTATATTGGTCTTCCAGCTATCAGTTCATGGACTATAGCTGTCAAGGCTGAATGGGCGCTTGATTTCCAAATAAGACTTGCTGAAATAATAGTCTGTTTCTACTCTTTCCCGCTCAAGAGTTAAATTTAACAAGGTTCCCTGATTCTTTCAGATAAGAAGGGTAACTGCCAGAGAGTACTGTGTTTTCTTTACATATAGATATTATGTACTTTGTATTTTCATCATATTATGATCTTGGGCTTGAGAATTCAAATACTTCATATTGTATACTGATTAAGTGTTCTCTGAGAAACCGAACAATGTGCATAGTGACTCATTAATATATTGTTTTTTTAATAGAATGGATACATTGAAGAGACATCTTCCATTTTCTGGCCCAGACGGATTAAATGAACTCAAGAGAATTGCCGATCGGTTTGAAGAAAAGATATTTACTTCTGCCACAAGTCAGGTAATTCCAGTTTGAGGCTTTTTTTGTTTATGATTAATATGTAAATACTCTTTTCTTTTATATGTGCTTTGATGCAGGGCTGTTCCTTTGTGTTTCTTTTCCTTTTAAAGATTCCTTATATTTATTTGTGTAAATCTATGTGTGAACTGTGCACATGGACGCACAGACATGTATATGTGGTGCAAAATAGCAACGTACTTGGGAAATTGGGAAAGAAAAGTCTCCAAAGAGGGAGAGTGGAAAGTAGAGGAGGGAAATGGGGTAAATACGTATCAAATGATATTGGCTCTTGATAGTCATTAATTTGTGATGACAATGAAGCAGATGATGTCATTGTTGAATTTTTTTTTAAAAAAAAGGGAGAGAATAATGAAGTTGGAAGAGGAAAATGTTGCAAATCTTCTAACCTGTTAAACGGAAGGAAGAAAAAAAAAAAGGAACTCAAAGAAGATTTTCTGAATATAATAGTCTCTAGCATTTTTTTATTATCTGTTGAAACCATATTTTACTATTTTAGTTTATTTATATTCATTGCACAACAATTAGGTCATGTTTTCTTTTGTTTTCTGTTTTATATTCTTTGATCATTTTGGCAACATGGAGTACTATGATTAATCAGTTTGTACCGGTCTCAAATTTCAGTCAGATTATCTGCGGAAAATATCTCTGAAGATGATTTCAATGGAGTCCAAGTCTCAGAATGCGATGCCTAATCCTTTGCAATCTAACAATGCTAGCGGGAGCAACGAACCCCCTCATCCAGGTAGTGACATGGAATAGTGAATGCGGCTTCACTTTCAATTTGTCTCCGAAACCCTTCCCTACAATCAATCCTAGCATTCTTATGTGTTCTTTACTTTTGCAGCTTGAATATTTCTTCCTCGACAGTCGAAGTCATAACAGTTTGATTGGCTGGATTAGCTTTCCTCCAGACCTGTCACTATAGTTTTAAATAATTCCCATATTTGATATCATGATCTGTGGATTTCAGATCTCAGAAAATATGATTTGTAACCATATGTGTCTGATCATGAGAAGTTTGAAAATATACATCAAAAACTGTATGGATTGGAAAAATATAATCTTATTATAATGTGTTTGAGAGTGCTCTTAAATTGTCATTTGATGAACGGATTTGGGATACATTATAATATGATGTCATTATTAATTAGGGTGTGTTATTGGAAGTGCTTAACTATGATTAATTTACCTTACTTATATTTGTTTAATGCATTTTTCTTTCATCACTTATGAAAAGAATTCATAAATATTTAAATATTTCAATGTTTATATCTTAACTTCAAATAAAATAAAATAATTGTTCTCTAATATGAGGCTCCGAACTAAGGATCTGCTACGTCAATAACATGAAATAAAATAATTTTTGTAAATTTTTCTTAAATTCAAAATAAATTTTGTTACTAATTCAAATGTTTAACATAATGTGGCAGTTTATCTGTAAGATAAGCTGCCACATCAATTGAGATGAGAGTCAAGTTACGACTCAATTTTTAAATTCCTTAAGGTCCCTAACATTAATAGTTTATATAGTCAATATTGAAGTTAAACTGTGGGGTTCGTTGGCTATTTCTCACTAACAGATGAATCATTTTATCTTCTACAAAGGGTTCAGTTTTCTTACACTGTATGATATGAATTAATATTGTCATATGTTGTTCTGAATTAATTTTTTTTCTTCTCTCGTGCAAATCAGAAAGAAATGTTGTATTTAAGATATGGAAAGTATAAGATATTAGGAATCCTTTAATAACCTGATGTTATTCTTCTTTACAATCTATATGTAACTTTTTGGTTTGATTTTTCTCTGTTGTCTCTTCCATTGGCCAATTTAGACTATGTTTGGTATTTGTGCTATTGTAACTCAAAAATTATAGGATTTATCACTAAAATGATACAATAGCTGTGGGGGCGAAAAAAAAAAACAGAGAGAGAAAAGAGATGAAATTATAAAATACAAATTATTAGTGTATCGTAAATAAGATGTTTAAATAAAAAAATTCGACAAAAATAATAAAAATGCAACACCAAACAAGAATTTATGAAGGATACCGATTACAAGTTTGTGAAGACTTGTTTTCCTGCTTCGCAATTAACAAATGTTATTTTCTTCTAGCTGTGACTGATGAATTATTATGAAAGTGCTGAGAAGATTACTACTATAACTTATGGCAATTAGCAATTAAAAATCCCGAAGTCTTTCCCCTTGAATGAGAAGGGGGGTTATTTTCGTTTATTAAATATAGGGGTGTCACAATCAAGATTAGCAAAAGTTTGTTTGCTAACCACTCTCTTTGACACAATTATTATTCGATATTATCATGTTACTACATTAGTCTAATGCCATTATTTGCCTAATTAAACATTCATGTCGGTTTTCAGATGCTATATCTATTGTATTTTATTATGGCGCTCCAGCTAGCCGGTTGCCAACTTTGACTTTCAATGGGGTTTGATTAATCACTCTGCATATAGACCATTATATATTATGACGGCCAATGGTTAATGTAATATAAACACAATAAATTTTAGTCAAATATAAGTTTTCTGAACCAATGTTTCTTTATTTTATGAATTTTATTTAAACGACATACCAATTCGGAAAAAGTAATATTAAACGTTAATTGCTTTTAATATTTTAATCGTTGGTGGCACAAGAAAGTAAAAGTTGTTATATTTAATTAATTACAAATGGAACAACAAACAGCAAGATCGTAATGCGCAGAAGCAAAACAAGAAGAAGAATTCTTTTATTAAATTACAAGTTGAGGATAAATGTTAAATTAACTACAAAAGCAAAAGGCTAATTGATTGAAGGCAAGAAAAGCAGTCACGAATGGTACATGCCTAATCTTTTCTAAATTTACAGAAAAAAAAAAAAATTTCAATCCGCAGCAGCTTCTATTAAAATTACCTTGGTTTCTCGTAGTTGATTTCTATTATCCGAAAAAAAAATGGGTAACATTTTGCAAATCTCAATCGATGGTGCTGTTTTCAATCGTTGCCTGGATTGCTTTCTCGGAAAAGCAGCATATATAAGAAACCTGCAAGAAAATGTTGTAGCCTTGGAGACTGAATTGGGAAAACTAATCGAAGCGAAGAACGATGTGATGGCGAGAGTCGTCAACGCTGAAAGGCAACCAATGATGACAAGGCTGAACAAAGTTCAAGGCTGGCTTTCGAGGGTGGACGCTGTTAAAGCTGAAGCTGATGAATTGATAAGACATGGCTCTCAAGAAATTGAGAAACTATGTCTTGGAGGCTACTGTTCCAAGAACTGCCATTCAAGCTACAAGCTTGGCAAACAAGTGGCTAAAAAGCTAAGAGATGTCGGGACCTTAATGGCCGAAGGAGCCTTTGAAGTGGTAGCTGAGAGAGCTCCAGAATCAGTAGCGGATGAAAGGCCTATCGAGCCGACAGTAGTAGGCCTGCAATCACAACTCGAGCAAGTTTGGAGATGTCTTGAAGAAGAATCAGTCGGAATTGTTGGCCTATACGGCATGGGCGGTGTCGGTAAAACTACACTATTGACCCAGATCAACAACAAATTTCTTGAGAGTTCAACTAATTTTAATTATGTGATATGGGTCGTAGTGTCAAAAGACTTGCGACTTGAAAACATTCAAGAAACTATCGGGGAGAAGATTGGTTTGTTGAACGATGCGTGGAAGAGTAGAAGAATTGAACAGAAAGCTTCAGACATCTTCAGGATTTTGAAGGAGAAGAAGTTTGTGCTGTTGCTAGATGACTTATGGCAGCGGGTTGATTTAACAAAAGTGGGCATCCCTCTTCCTGGTCCAAAAAATAATGCATCCAAAGTGGTATTCACAACCCGTTCCGAAGAAGTTTGTGGTTTGATGGAAGCTCATAAGAAGTTTAAAGTGGCGTGCTTATCAGATATCGATGCTTGGGAATTATTTCGACAGAAAGTTGGGGAAGAAGCCCTACATAGTCATCCTGATATTCTTGAGCTGGCACATACAGCGGCTAAGGAGTGTGGTGGTTTGCCACTGGCACTTATTACCATTGGCCGAGCTATGGCTTGCAAGAAGACACCTGAAGAGTGGAGATATGCAACCCAAGTATTAAGCACATCAAGTTCTCAGTTTGCAGGTTTGGGAAATGAGGTTTACCCTCTTTTAAAATTCAGTTATGATCATTTGCCGAATGACACAATTAGATCTTGTCTCTTATATTGTAGTTTATATCCAGAGGATTATAGCATTTCTAAAGAGAATTTGATAGATTGTTGGATCGGCGAGGGATTTTTGACTGAAAGGGACCGGTTTGGAGAACAAAACCAAGGATACCATATTCTGGGCATTCTTCTTCATGCCTGCTTACTGGAAGAGGGAGGAGACGGTGAAGTAAAGATGCACGACGTGATTCGAGATATGGCATTATGGATAGCATGCGACATTGAAAATGAGAAGGGGAACGTTTTGGTTTATGCAGGTGTTGGATTGACAGAAGCGCCAGAGGTCAAAGGATGGGAAAATGTGAGGAGAATTTCATTGATGGACAATCAAATTACGAATCTGTCTGAGGTTGCTACATGCCCTCATCTCCTTACTTTGTTTCTTAACCAAAATAAGCTACAGATGATCCACAATGACTTCTTCCGATTTATGCCCTCTCTCAAAGTTTTAAATTTGTCGCACGCCGAACTAACCGAACTCCCCGTAGGGATTTCAGAGCTGGTTTCACTGCAACATCTTGATCTTTCTGAATCAGATATATCAGAGTTGCCAGAACAGTTAAAGGCATTGGTAAATCTCAAGTGTTTGAATTTGGAATGGACTAGGAATTTAATTACAATTCCACGTCAACTAGTATCTAATCTTTCAAGGTTACATGTGTTGAGAATGTTCGGTGCTAGTCACAATGCTTTGGATGAAGCATCAGAAGACAGCGTTTCATTGGGCGGGGGTGAACTCGTTGTAGAGGAACTGCTTGGTTTGAAATATTTGGAGGTGATTAGCTTCAACTTGAGAAGTTCCCGTGCTCTCCAAAGTTTTTTGAGTTCGCATGAGTTACGAAGTTGTACTCAAGCTCTGTCACTCCAACACTTCAAAGATACGACATTCCTTGAAATTTCAGCTTCGGCCGATCTGAAGCAACTCAACAGATTGCGGATTTCTGAATGTAAAAAGTTGGAAGAATTAAAGATGGATTATCCAGGGGTAGTTCAACAATTTGTTTTCCACGGTCTTAAGAAGGTTGAAATTGCCAATTGCAATAAATTGAAGGACTTGACATTCCTTGCTTTCGCTCCAAACCTCAAGTCTATTGAAGTATTAGGTTGCGTTGCTATGGAAGAAATGGTAAGTGTGGGAAAATTTGCCGCAGTTCCAGAGGTGACGGCAAATCTAAACCCATTTGCAAAGCTTCAACATCTTGATTTAGTTGGTGCAATAAATTTGAAGAGCATTTACTGGATGCCCCTGTCCTTCCCACTTCTGAAATATTTGAGGGCAATGAATTGCCATAAGCTTAAAAAGCTTCCATTCGATTCCAATAGTGCAAGAGAGCGTAACATTGTTATTCGTGGATACACAAAATGGTGGGATCAGCTTGAATGGGTGGACGAAGCCACTCGAAATGCTTTTTTTCCCTGTTTCAAAACTTTGGACCGAGATCACATTTGATTAATTTCTGGTGCGTGCTTTCTCTTACATTAGTTCTTCTCATTAATTTTCTTCATGCAGACATCTGCACCTAATAACTTACTCTACTTACACAATATGTTCTTAATTTTTGTTAGTTCTTCTTGTTAATCTCCTTCAATGTAATCTATGTAACTTGGTCTGATTGTTTGAAGGTACTCTCTCAGAGAGCCGGATTCAGGTTTTATCGTCATCAAGTGCCGCGTCATCTCACCCTGATTGCATGACTCTTGGAGACGCTCCAATAAAAAATATAGAAGAAGAAAGGCTCATCACTTCCCTTCTTTTGTTTGTATATTTTGGTCTATAAAACTCTAATTTAACCCAAGGTTTGATTTTGATATTTTTTAAAGTCAAACCATTAGATCTAATGTTCAACGCTACTATGTATCTAATTACTTGGTTATTAATCTTGCCAGTATGGGTTCAAAATTAAAAACATGAAGTTGATAAAGTTGGTATACTCACACAACGTTGGGAAAAGGATCACAAATACTCTTCAGGCTCACAATGAATTTCTCTAGTATTAGTCAATGAGATCAATAGATCGGTTAAAAATCATTTATACTCTAGGTTTTATCAACAAGCACTGATAATAATATGTCATAAGAGAGATAGGAAGGTAAAAAATTAATTATTGATTAATAGGAAATTTACAATCGTCCACCTGTTTGTTTTGTTTTTTTCAAAAATACACAAATATTTTTTTGTTGCATTTGTCCACTTCCGTCTAATTTTTGTTAGTGAATTTAACGGAATGTTAACAAAATGACATTTTTATCTCTCAAAATTATAATTTAACCCAAAATAAATGAAAATTGAAAATAAATTGGATGGATTTAATTTTTTTCAAAGGTGGATGCTAGAAATTGGAGGAAAATAATGTTTGTTGCTTGCTAAATTTAGAAAATTTGTATTTATTTTTTTCAAAATTTTTAGAGTACTCTCATTGTTGATCAAAGTTAGCGAATGTCCATTACATTAATAATAGTAAATTTGTAGTGTGAAATTTTTTAAGACAAAACACACACACACACAAGTACTAAGAAGGTCGATTATTTTCGTTTTATTAATTACACGCCACAATCAAGATTAGCAAGACTTGATTAAATATCAGTGTCTATGATAACAATTATTTGACATTAATTATTATGTTACTACGTTAATCTAATGAAAGTATTTGCCTAATAAAACATTCAGGTTTTCAACTGAATTGCAAGACATTTAATTATCTATTATAGATGGATAAACTACAGAAGTACATATATTATGGTCCAGTTAGTTACCCAACATTGACTCTTAAGGGGGTTTGATGACTCTCTCTCTCTCTACATTTAATGTAACTTACGGCCGGCTGTGAAATTTCATCCAGCCCTCTATATTCGATGTTATTTATATTATATTCATGAATATTATAAAACTTTTTGATTTGAAAAATTTCGTTTAACCCCTTATACTCAATTTTATTTTATTAAAATCTTAAAGTACGAATTCATCCCCTATGATTTTAAATTCTCAAAATAACCTCATTTAATTAAAAATTTTAATTATTATTAATTGAATTATAATTATTATTTTATTATAATCATAAATATATTTATATGTTTTAAACAGATTATTGTTATTTGTAATAACAAGAATAAAGAGTATTACAATTAATTAATCTATTAACAATAATTAATAATATTTTTTATTAAATTGTTAATAATAATAATTAACGATAATTATAATTAATAATTAATTTTTGAAAATTAACGATAATTGTTCAGAGTCCTAGGCATGCCAATGCCCACCTAGGCTTAGCTAGCAAAGTAGCAACACACCCTCATCACTGATATTAATTGTAGTACTACTTAGTGCCATAATTGTCCAAGTCCTTGTTAGTTTTGAGAAACGTGTGTTTCTGATTTTGTTAAATCTCTTGTTTGGTTAACGAGAAAGTTATTGCTTTAATTTCTTTTGCAGCCAGAAGTGAATGCATACAATATGATATAAAATATTGGGCAACTTGTTCAAAGTCGGTCACAATCTATTAACGATAATTGTTAATTATTATTATTATTCAAAAGTTAATTATTAATAATAATTATCGTTAATTATTATTATTATTAATTTAATAAAAAATATTATTAATTATTGTTAATAGATTAATTGTTTGTAATACTTTTTATTCTTGTTATTAATAATAACAATAATCTATTTAAAAAATATAAATATATTTATGATTATAATAAAATAATAGTTATAATTATAATTCAATTAATAATAATTAATTTTTTTAATTAAATGAGGTTATTTTGAGAATTTAAAATTATAGGGAGTAAATTCGTACTCTAAGGTTTCAATAAAATAAAATTGAGTGTAAAGAGTTAAACGAAATTTTTTAAATCAGAAAATTTTATAATATTTATAAATATAATATAAATATCATTGAATATGAGGGGCTGGATGAAATTGCACAGTCAGGCCGCAATGTAACTTAGGCGGACCATATATATATATACACACACACATACAGACAGCCATTATTAGCTATTGAATGAACAATTATTACCTCCCACTTATCTTTCCCTAATATGTCGAAATCTCATACGAAAAATGGGTAACAGTTTCGGAATCCAATTCACATGTGATGCAATTGTACTCTCAACAAAGCAGCATACGGATGCAAGCTTGAACAGAATCTTGTTGATTACTAAATTGAAAAAGTTAATTGAAGCAAAGAATTATGTGATGATAAGGGTTGTAATATCTCTAAGACGGCAAATGAGACCCTTGTAATTCAAAGTGTGGGGTTCAGGGGTGGAAGCAGTAGATGGATGGCTGTGATGTACATTTTAACTTGTTGTTGCACTATTATTTGTGTTTAGTTGATTGAAATTTCATTTTATTTTCAAAAAGCAAGAAAATGTTATTTAAACTTAGGCCACTTACAGTTCTTAAGATTTAAGTTGATGGCCCTTAGAAATTTAATTGCAAGTGCCAATGAGAGTAAAGCCACGTGCACAACAGATGAGAGAAGACTTTTAGCTTAAGGTCCTTTTCTTTACTAGTAAAATAGGGGTTGTACTAAACACAACTTGTGGCCGTCTACAATGAGATAAATGTTGATGACAAATTGTTCGTTCCATTTACTTGTCATATATCTGAAAGCACACTATTTAATTTGAAATTGGGGGCCACTTTTAATATATTTTTGGCTCTAACGTAACAAGAACAATAACAACAATAATAAAGATTACGAGGTTTGTTTGCATCTCACTATCTATCATAGCAATTATTTGACATAAATAATCATGTTACCACAAATAAAAAATTAATTTCTTTGTGCATAGATAGGCACGCACCCAGTAGCTATTGAATGAACAATTATTACTCACTAAGAATCAATCTTTCCATCATACTCAATACTTTTTCTTCAATCCCAATTAGTAGAAATCTCAAAGAAATTATGGGTAACGTTTGTGGAGTCGAAATACCATGGAGCAACATTTTCCCTCCTTGCCTAGATTGGATTCTCAACGAAGCAAAATATATAAGCCAGCTTGAGGATAATCTTGATTATTTGCGGACTAAATTGGAACAATTAATTGAAGCAAAGGATGATGTGATGAATAGGGTTGAAATTGCTGAAAGGCAACCAATGATGACAAGGCTGAACAAAGTTCATGGCTGGCTTTCGAGGGTAGACGCTGTTAAAGCTGAAGCTGATGAATTGATAAGACATGGCTCTCAAGAAATTGAGAAACTATGTCTTGGAGGCTACTGTTCCAAGAACTGCAAGGCAAGCTACGACATTGGAAAAAAGATGACTAAAAAGCTGCAACTCGTGGAGACTTTAATGGGCGAAGGAGCCTTTGAAGTGGTGGCTGAGAAAGTACCAGAACCTGCTGCAAATGAGAGACCTACTGAGCCAACAGTAATAGGCTTGCAATCACAACTTGGCCAAGTTTGGAGATGTCTTGTAGAAGAACCAGCTGGAATTGTTGGCCTATACGGCATGGGCGGTGTCGGTAAAACTACACTATTGACCCATATCAACAACAAATTTCTTGAAAGTCTAACTAACTTTCATTATGTGATATGGGTCGTAGTATCAAAAGACTTGCGACTTGAAAACATTCAAGAAACTATCGGGGAGAAGATTGGTTTGTTGAATGATACATGGAAGAATAGAAGAATTGAACAGAAAGCTCTAGACATCTTCAGGATTTTGAAGGAGAAGAAGTTTGTTTTGTTGCTAGATGACTTATGGCAGCGAGTTGATTTAGTAAAAGTGGGTGTCCCTCTCCCTGGCCCACAAAGTATTACATCCAAAGTGGTATTCACAACCCGTTCCGAAGAAGTTTGTGGTTTGATGGAAGCTCACAAGAAGTTTAAAGTTGCGTGCTTATCAGATATCGATGCTTGGGAACTGTTTCAACAGAAGGTTGGAGAAGAAACTCTGAACAGCCGTCCCGATATTCTTCAACTAGCCCAAACAGCAACCAAGGAGTGTGGTGGTTTGCCGCTAGCTCTTATTACCATTGGCCGAGCTATGGCTTGCAAGAAGACACCTGAAGAATGGACTTACGCAATTGAAGTGTTAAGAACATCAAGTTCTCAATTTCCAGGTTTGGGAAATGAGGTTTACCCTCTTTTAAAATTCAGTTACGATAGTTTGCCCAGTGACACAATTAGATCATGTCTCTTATATTGTAGTTTATATCCAGAAGACTATTGCATTTCTAAAGAGAATTTGATAGATTGTTGGATCGGCGAAGGATTTTTGACAGAGAGGGATAGGTTTGGAGAACAAAACCAAGGATACCATATTCTGGGTATTCTTCTTCATGCCTGTTTACTGGAAGAGGGAGGAGATGGGAAAGTAAAAATGCATGATGTGGTTCGAGATATGGCACTGTGGATTGCATGCGACATTGAAAAGGAGAAAGAGAATTTTTTGGTTTATGCAGGGGTTGGATTAATTGAAGCAACCGATGTCAGAGGATGGGAAAAAGCAAGGAGATTGTCATTGATGCACAATCAAATTACGGATCTATCAGAGATTCCTACATGTCCTCATCTCCTTACTTTGTTTCTTAACAACAATAAGCTACACATGATCCACAATGACTTCTTCCAATTTATGCCCTCTCTCAAAGTTATAAATTTGTCGCACGCCCTTCTAACCAAACTACCAGTAGGGATTTCCAAGCTGGTTTCACTGCAACATCTTGATCTTTCTGAATCACAAATATCAAAGTTGCCAGAAGAGTTAAAGGCATTGGTAAATCTTAAGTGTTTGAATTTGGAATGGACAAGGTTTTTAAAAACAATTCCACGTCAACTAATATCTAATCTTTCAAGGTTACATGTGTTGAGAATGTTTGGTGCTGGTGATTATGCATTTGATGAAAACATTTTATTTGGTGGACGTGAACTCATAGTTGAGGAACTGCTTGGTTTGAAATATTTGGAGGTCATTAGCTTCACCTTGAGAAGTTCTCATGGTCTCCAATACTTTTTGAACTCGCATAAGTTACGAAGTTGTACTCAAGCTCTGTTGCTCCAACACTTCAAAGATTCGACATCGCTCGAAGTTTCAGCTTTGGCCGAGCTGAAGCAACTCAACAGGCTACGGATTGAGTGTAAAGAATTGGAAGAATTAAAGATGGATTATACAGGGGGAGTTCAACAATTTGTTTTCCAGAGTCTCAAGGAGGTTGAAATTGTCGGTTGCAAAATATTGAAGGACCTGACATTCCTTGTTTTTGCTCCAAACCTCGAGTCTATTGAAGTAACGGCCGGTTGCCGTGCTATGGAAGAAATCATAAGTGTGGGTAAATTTGCAGAAGTTCCAGAGGTTATGGCAAATCTAAACCCATTTGCAAAACTCCAAAATCTTAAATTACTTGGTGTGATAAATTTGAAGAGCATTTACTGGAAGCCCCTGCCCTTACCAAATCTGAAATCGATGAGTTTCTGGAATTGCCATAAGCTTAAAAAGCTTCCACTTGATTCCAATAGTGCAAGAGAACGTAACATTGTTATTCGTGGAGACAGAAAATGGTGGGAACAGCTCGAATGGGTGGATGAAGCTACTCGAAATGCTTTTCTTCCCTGTTTCAAATCTTGAGCAGAGATCACATTTGATTAATTTCTGGTGCGTACTTCTTCTCGCATTAATCCTTTATAATAATTTCCTTCATGCAGAAGTCTGCACCTAATAACTTGTTACTTCAATGTGTTCTTAATTGTTTGAAGGTACTCTGAGAGGTGCAGATTCAATTTTTTATCAAGTGGCGAATCATTTAGCTATTGCGGGACTCGATTTCACTCCTGTTGCAAGACTCTTGGAGAGACTCAAATCATAAATTTGAGCAGTGATTTTGCTCCTATATGTGTGCTCAGCGGATGTGTTCATGCATTCAATTTGGTTTTCTACCTTTTTTTTTTTTTTTAACTTTTGGGCTTTTATATATGTATTCTTCTTCGTACCATGCATCCAAAAGTTGCAGAAGTTCCAACGTAGTGATGTATTTACTTGGTTACTAGTCTTGCCGTAAGGGTTCATAATTATTTAATACAAATTTCGAGTTGTTTCAAACTTTTTATAATTAATCCTGCTATCAAAAAATCTTGTATCTTCAGACTTGGTGTTCTAAAGATTCATCTCTGGTAGTCTTTTATCGGTTCAATTTATTTTGATTCACTCTAATGAACGGCTCGATTCTTGATTTTCAGTTTTTTTTTTTAATTTTTAAATAAATGTAAATAAAGCCAATTTCCCTACGTTGAAGAAAATCTTTTTGTTATGGTATAATGCAATGCAAGAGGCGAAATATTAGAAGGTTTGTGAATGTTATGACAGGCATTATATATCATTATTATTATTTTCATATGAATGATTCTGAAATTTTATTAAGAAAAAAGAGGAGAAAATATTATAAAATCACTGATTTGAAGTGATATTTGGAGAAGACCTCAAGCATCCTCAAGTAGATCCTTGTGAATGATACAGGAGGAACATTCTACGCTCATAAGCTGTCAGCCACTGAATTTCCCTCTCAGAAGATGTGCAAACAAGTAAAATGCATACCACGAATTAAGCTCAAGCAATTGAACCATCTGAAGCTCACTTGCCATGGCGGCTTGAAGGTGGAGTTCATAAGACAAGTTGAAGCTGCCGAAGATGAGTCACACTCTCTAACCAAATACAATCCCATCCCATTCGAAGCCGCAAACTCAATAACCTTAACAATCGCATATATCTCAACATAAAACATGTTTGATGGCCAAGAGGCATTGCAAAATTGCCTCGAAAGCGCCATTGAAACTACGAAACACAGCACTACAACAAGCTGCGAGTCATGGATTACCCCATGTCAAATCATTTGTATTGATTTAGATCCGAGTAGCTTTTGGAAAGACGCCAGAATTAAGCCATTAATGACAGAAGAAGGACGGCCTGCCACATGACAAATTCAAGGTTGAATAGATAGGCAAAGATGTGACGCCGTTTCGCGGACGAACAGATCCAAGAAAGTTAAGGTGGCTAGTTATAAGTTGGCTTATATATATGGAAAGTTCTACGTACATGGCTTTTCACTATTGAATTTGGGGAAGTTTTTTTTTAACTGATTAAGCATCAGGTTATTGTATTATACAGAGATATATATAACTGCTATAACAATATGTCATTACAATGATATTTACAATCAGATATATATATGAGACTTATATTAGTATATTTTTATTCTATGAAGTACATGCTCATTCAAATACCCCTCACGGAGGAAGGATATCTCTACTCTACTCACATTTCGCAAGAGAGAAAAATATTATAAGAAATCTCTACACAATTATGTTTAATTGAGGGAGGTTAAGTCCGTAGGTATTTAAACTATTGCCCTCATAATCATGTTTAACTTTGAAAGCAATGGTTCATTACTAGACTACAAGTTCAAGTGGCGTATTTGGGGAAGTTAATTCCCAGTAAAAGGCACAATTTTCCTCTAAAGTTGATGAAATCGAAATTTGATGAAGTTGGAATGATTAATTGTTTATGCAGTAAAATACACAATTTACACAACGTTGTCAAAACGACAAATACCTTGCGGCTCACAATGAATTTGTCCAGTGTTAGTCAATGAAATCCTTTCTTTTTTGCCACCCTATCTGCCGCACAGTATATGATTTTACCGCCTGTGGATAAAACCTAGAGTCTAGAGAGACTGTAAGTTACAGATCCAGCTTTAGCCAACTCCCATTACTTGCATTTGTATGAATTTTTTCTCTCTCCTCAGGACATGTGTGCTCTTTCCATTGGGTGTGTACGTTACAGATTCTGTAACATAGAGAAAAAAAAAGGGCACCTCTCTTATCATTTTTGCCGCTCAGTCGCTCACATATTGATTTTTTTTTAATTTCTTTTCACAATATATGGACAACAAAAACGGCAGCAGGGGTTGTAGTTTTTATCGCTCTCCCGTCTCTGAAGCAGTATCTGGCCTCACTGCTGATTCAAGTCCCTCTCATTGTCTGTTAAGATGAATTTATCAACAATTTACCTGTAGTAAATTTTCCTATTTTGAAAACAAATTTTTTTAGATTACTCTCATGGTTGATCAAAGTCAGTGAATTTTCTCCATAATATAGTAAATTTGTAGTGTAAAATTAAAAAAAAAAATGAAAGTACTAACAGACATGTTACATAATTCAATAGTAGTAATTAATAAGAATTTTTTATGATGTTGTATGATCTTTTTACATAATGGGATCGGTCTAGACTCTAAGATTTAGATATTTTAATCCATATCATTAGTTTAATTAAGTGGATAAATAATTAGTTAGTTAATAAGAGTAACCTTTAAATTAAGCTGATGAATTCAAATCAAATAGAAATACTTATGGATTCAACGCGAATAAAGAGAGGTGGTGATTCATAAAACTCTTTTTTTTTTCCTTATTTTAATTTATAAAAAACTTTTTTAAGCAGTTTTTTTTTAAATATTAACCTATATTTCTAAAGAATCTATATATTTTTTATTTATACACATATTTTAAATTGTTGATAAAAATCTTAAAATGTACATTTATTATACTATTGATTCTGTAAAAAAAAATGCAGCATAATAGAGAGATCCAACTAATAAATATTAATGAGTTTAATTGATGTAATTATAATTCTCAAAAGATAATGAGGAATAAAATAATTTATTGCGAGACCAAAAAGAAAACAAAATGAAAAATAATAAACCAACCCCAGACACCATATCTTCAATTTGTAGCTGCTGGCCACCAATTCACCAGTTTCCGGCACGTAATCGCGAGACGTTTTGAGAATCTGTACCGTTTCTATTTTATTTAACGTAAAATCCAAATCAATGACAGCCCCATGTTCAAATCGGCCCACAAACCATCGAACACCTGGCGCCAAGTGTCCTGTTTTTTTTCCCAACCCTTCTTTTGCTTTCAAAACAATGTGCCGTGTCATGTTACCGTAGAAACTTCCAAAAATCTATGAAACTCGCCGTCACGTTTATCGTTAGGAAGCCGTTGTATCTGCAAATTGAAAATAATTAACAAATTAAATAAAAGCCGTTGGCCCAACGTCCAAGAAATGGATCTGTTAAAAAGGGCCCCATTTTGGAGATAATTACGGAAGTGGCCCCGCTACATGAAAAGACTGTCCTCGCGTCGCCTTCGCTAATCATCGGTCGTGGCCCGTGGGTAGACTATTTTCATTTTGAGGTGGCGTTATTGTGTCGCCACCATTTTCATAATTACCTTTTGAAAAAATAATAATAATAATAACTGTTTCTCGATTTTCTTTTTCCGTTCTTCTTCTATTTTCTTTTAATTATTTGGGTGTGACATTACTGTGAGCTTATGAAAAAAAATAAAAATATTTTGAGAAACGTGAAATGATTGGAGATTAAATTAGAGAGATTTATTTACTTCTCTTATGAAAAATTGATTTCATTTCAGTTAGGCTTTTAATTAAGGTTTCAGATTATAAGTTTGATATTTTTTTACATAACCTCTTATTTGCTACTGTTAGGCCGCATTTAGTAACACTTCCTCTTGGTTGCGTTTTTTTATTTATGTACTGTATTACATTTTTCTTATTATTAATTTAATTATATCATATCATCATTTTGACGTTGTGTATTATTATTTTCACATAGAACACATAAAATGTTAGTAGCTGAGTTATATTAAAAGTCTAGTACGTTTATGTTCTATTTGACATTTAAATTTTAAAAACAACTTTATCTATTCAAATTCATATTATAATCATTCTCAGCAACGGAAAAATCAAATCTGTACTTCAAATTAAAATGATGGGATTGGAGCCACTTATCATTTCAAAGTTGAAAAATAAATTTTATTAGTAGTTGTTACAACCAAAAATTTGACAGTGACATTAGAATTAGAGATAAATCTGGAGGGTAAATCAGTCAAAAGCACAGAAGTGTAGTTCACTTGTTCTTACCAGGCACCAGCTAAGATCTGATAATGACAAAAAGAATTAAAGACACAAATCTCAAGGGTAATTTTGTCAAATTAAATCACTCATCGCGCAGAAGAAGTACCCACGGATTCTGACAGTTGACCAGACGCAAGACTTGTCTACGCTAGTTTCAAACTGGACCAGACCCAGAGATCCAACTGTTAGCTAACTTTACACGTGGCACTCTCTTCCGCATTCCAGCAAATATCTCTTGACCAACAGGCGCCAATTCGAGCGCCCTCTGGCTTTCCGAAAAGCCTAAACCGGACCGGGTCCACCCATACTGGACCCCTTTGCCTTGCTCTATAAGGAAACTGTATTATTGTAATATCATGGCGCGTGGGATACAATTAATTACAATCGACGAGTATTTTGTTTCGAATTGTAAAAATTAGAAAAAAGAATTCTTTTATAAAATAGGAGTTAATACTAAGTCTACACATGCTCACATTAAGTTAAATATTTTTATGTTAGATGCGCCTTTTACTTGCCAAATGATTGAGATAAAGCCAATTATAACAATAAATAATAAACATACTGCAATATATTATGAAAATGCGATTTGTGGTGAATAATTGAGTCTCTCACAACAACTATTATTGACAAATTAAATATTTATTTACTATAAGGGTTATTTAGTGATTACAAAATGTAAATTATTTAATTTTCGGTTTAACATATTGTTTAATTAAAAATAAAAAGAATACTATAAATGTTTACATTGTGTCTCTAGTGAAAGTTATACTAGTTAGTATTTAATATAACGAAAAGTTGTAGTGTTAAGTTATTACTCACAAATCAACTATCCAAGTTACGAAGATGGGTGACTTTTAAGGGGAATAACACTATTTGCTTATGAAGAATTAACAACCATAAAAAAGAAATGAGAAGGAAAAAATCATCATTCATTATAGAGAATGAGAGGAAAATTTACATTATTTCATCTTATATATTTTACTTGAATCCATTGAGTGCTAATATGCGTGAGTTATTTTCTTTCTAATTAATTATCCAATATACTCCGAATCTAATTTAGGCATTTGAGATTTCTCATTGGAATTTCTATTGATAAATCCTACTAATTTTTTTTTGTTTTCGAGTTAAAAATTTCAAGTTTGGATTGGCGTTCAAATTCGATTTATATCAAATTTTCACTAAAAATTTATTCGTCTATTGAGGTCATTTTTCCTGCATCAACAGCAATCCTTACAAAAATGATTATTCATTGTTCTAAGGTACAAAATTTATTTTGAAAAAAATATAGCAACGATTGCAATTTTTATTAAATTAAAATCCTCCGTGTTGTACACCCTATCATTGGCGCGTGAAAAGTGATTCTCGGTAGCCCCTAGTTTTTCTTTTCCAAAACACGAAAGCGAAATCCGAACCCGCGAGCCGCTACTAGTTTATCCGCATAACCAACGGCAACGCTCACACAAAAACGCCACTCAAATCCTACAAAATTGCAATCCGCCCACTCTCCTTCCCCCACCTATAAATACCCTCCTTTCGTAGCACTTAGGTTTGCCCAAATAACGCCCCAAAACGGCGCTCTAAAAGAATATTTTCTGTTAGAAATAAAAAAATCTCTCCAATTTTCTTCCTTCTGATAATCACAATGCCAATATCATCCTCACCAAGAAACAAATCCAACGGTTCAGATCTAGCCACGTTTCGCAGAAACTCACTGTCTTCCTCTTTCGCCTCTTCTACCTCTTCCAGTTTCTCCTCCTCCACTTTCTTCGCACGTGCCACCTCACCCACACGTGCCAATCCGTACTACGGCCACCACAATGACCGCGCCCACAGTCACAACCGATCCTCGCCGTCTGTCCGGTTCTCAATCGACAACCGCCCGATCTCCCCCGGCCGTTCGATCTCGTACACGCGACAGATAAGTAAATGCAACAATGCGGCATCGTTCAACGCCCCGAGGAGGACCTGCGCGTGCTCGCCGACTACGCATCCTGGCTCCTTCCGGTGCGCTCTGCATAAGAGGACGAACAGCTACAACAGTCATAAGACGGCGTCATGTTCGCATCACTCAAGTAGTAGGCTGAATTATAGGAGATCAGCGATGACGAATTCGCTCGTGAGAATCGGAGGAGTGGAAGGAGAATTGGTCAAACGTGCATTGACTGCTCTGATTAGGCCTTCTTCTCACCAGCAACGCCGCCGAGCCGCTTTTGAGCCGAGGCCGAGCCGGCTCTCTAATATGTCTAAAGCGGATGATTTGTGAATTGTGACTGTTTTATCGGGACTTGTTTTGAGTGAGTTGGCGAGTTGACTCAGTGATTTGGTGGACAAGAGTGACTGAGGCTTTCGGCCTTTTTATTTTCTTGGGTGGGTTGTCTTGTGACAGAAAGTTTTGGTAGAAGTAGTGGAAACGATGTAGTTGTAAAGAGTTAAGGAAATGAATCTGGGAAATTTAGCAATAATCCAGAAGTTGTAATTATTTAGTGAATTCAAGAGAAATTTTTAGTGGCCTTGAAAAACTAAATCATGATCGAATAAAAGTTAAAGCAAGTAAATTAGTTAAAACAAGTAAATTAAATTATCTTCTGAAACTAATTAAAAATTATTGTTTTGGACTTAATATATATATATATGGTAAAATTATGGTACTATATGATACTACAGTTGAATTCAGCCATTGAATTCAGCTGACAGTGGTCACATGAACTAGATCTTAGTTATCACATGAACTAGATCTTAGTTATGGTACGATATCACTATAGTATCATAGATAGACCTATATATATATATTATGAAGATTTGTGTTTTTATTTTTTGAGTAATAATAGTCATAAATTTTTTTATAAATTTATCTTATAAAAATTAATGTGACATTAATTCATTAATTGAATGAAAATATAAAATAATATAAATAAATTATGTGGGTCAATAGATATTTAATTTAACCAATGAATTAACGCCACATCAATTTGTATAAAATAAGTTTGTATAAGAGTTTGTGGTTATATCATTACTCTTTTATTTTTTATACAAAAATATTATTGAATTTTATTATTTTGTATAAAATAAGTTTGTATAAGAGATTGTGGTTATATCATTATTCTTTTATTTTTATACAAAAATATTATTGAATTTTATTATTTTGTATAAAATAAGTTTGTATAAGAGTTTGTGGCTATATCATTACTCTTTTATTTTTTATACAAAAATATTATTGAATTTTATTATTTTGTATAAAATAAGTTTGTATAAGAGTTTGTGGCTATATCATTACTTTTTTATTTTTTTATACAAAAATATTATTGAATTTTATTATTTAATAATATATTTATATTAAGGAGATGATTATTTTTTATAATTAATTTAATTTTAATTAGTTAAATTATTAAGTTTATTTTTTTATTTAATGTTAATTTTTAATTTTTAATTAATATTATTAAAAATAAATTTTAAAATATTTTTATTAATTAATTAATTTTAATCGTTATTTAAATAAAATTTAATAATTAATATTATTACTTATTTTTATAATTTTTAATAATATAATAGTAGAATAATAATATTTTCTTTAAATTGACATTATTTATCTTCACAATTTTTTATATTTAAGTTCTTTAGATGTTATTATTTATTTAATATTTATAATTTATAAGGACTTATTGTAAAAGTATTAATTTTTTAATTTTTTAAAGTTAAAAAGTTTTAATTTTAATAATTCAGAAAAAATATCATTTAAATTTAAATATTTAATTTTGTTTATAAATTTATATCAATTAAAGTCTGATTTCAAATTAAAAAACTCCACCTAAATTTTTTAAATTTATAACTTACTAAGGTATCCACCTACATATATATATATATAATTTTTTTATTATTTTTTATATAAATATATTATTAAATTATATGACTTAATAGTGTCTTGTACTAGAAAAAGAGTGTCTGCCCCTGTGAATTTATAGTGATTGCACGCGTGGCATGTAATAATTGAGATCCTTGGGCCGTGGACCCAGGGAGCACATTCGATCATTGCCGTGTATGCATATTATTGAAAAAGAATTTATAATTCAAAACAATTAGGAAAAATACTAAAGAAATGACAAAATAATAATAGAATGTACTAAAACGTTGTATGATATCATAGTATTATCTGATTATTTGATCTATTTTGTAAAAAAAAATTATATAATTTTATAGTTAATTATATATTTCTGTTTAAATATCAGTATCCAAGCAATAATTGTATGTTTTTTTTCATATCGAATATTTTATAAACAAAATAATTCCTATTTTATACTTATTTTTGTAGGCATGGATGATGGACATTCCACAACCACGAGTTTTGTCAAAGAGGTTCTTGAAATTAAAGAAAATTTACACATTATTGCATTTTGATGTCAAAGTCAAAGAGCTTACAATTTTTTTTTTGGGTAAAAAAAAAAAAAATTTTTTGATTGGGTGGAAGATTGTGATTCTATTAAGGTTTCCTTCGTAAGACAGTTTTTTTTTTTTGTGAATTTGCATTTAATTTAGTTATCTTTTGACAAATATTTAGCTAAAATGAAGTGAAAAACAGCTTGGATTCCACAAATGACAAAATTTGATTAAATAATTTCCTAAAATTGACCCTGTGAATCAAATTTTTAGCATTTTGAATAAAATAAAAAATCTCAACAAGTGGTTCCTTTGCTGCGTTGGATGGTTTGGGTTGGAGCCGTCGATGTTTTATGGGCTCGATGAAGGACTCTTTGGATTGCATAAAATTTATTACTTATGCGTCCGAGGTTGTCGTACTCGCGAGATTTTTAACCTAAATTTGTGCATATGTATTTTTTTTTTTTGCTTTTTTCAATGATTTTAAATGTTAAAATTTTTCACAAATCGACTTATGATAAATCCAAAAGTTTTACCAAAACATTTTACTTCAGAATGCTAGTTATGGTTTTACTTTAGAAACGTTTCCAAAAAATTTATAGTACAATTTGGATTTTGGACAAAAGTAGGTATTTTGCGCCATTTGGACCAATTTGATTCGAATGCTAGTTCTGGTTTTGGTTTAGAAAAGTTTGAATCGATAAATGAATGAAAATTTTTTTAAAAAAGTACAAATAAAGAAAAAAATGCACCGATGTTTGGGGATAGGAGACAAATCAATGGCTTTAGCACATTCTGGCAATCTCAGTCTGTGACATCTTGGGTAGCATTATCATTTACTGACAGCCTGACGATGTTCTTGAAGAATCTACAATTTCTTAATAAGAAAATTATCACTAATTTAAATTTAAAAATTTTCCAGAATTTTTTAATACCCCATGTCTGCACATTCATTGACATTAGACAATTGAAAATTCATGCCCAATTGAGACCATTAGAAAATTCGGAATCTGAATTATTGATGGGTGCAAAAAGTGCATCCATGAATGTGGTCATGTCGATTGTGGCTTTGCAAATCTGCATTATTGACTGCCAAAACCTTTGCTACATCATTCGCATACTGCATATATACGACAGTGCATGAATTTAGAAAGAAAATGAGATACAAAAAATTTGAAAACTTACATTTGTTTTTTTTTTTATCTATTAAAGGATTTGTACCGGTCTATTTATATGTACATAATAAAGATATAAAAGGAATAAATATTTTCTTCATACTAGCTGTAGGGGCTAATGCTGTGGCTGGATTCTTTCCAATTTGTTTGCAATAATCTTGCCAACGGAAAGCCTCTCGCTAAAGCTGTACAAGATGCTAAATTGGTCTCAAATTTATGGATTGTCTGTTGCGGCAGTTTAGGTTGACATTCCCCCCCCCCCCCCCTCTCAAACATGGCAGTGTCGTACACTCCACCCATAGTTTGTCTAGTAAGAAGATGAACTGTCATTTGGGCAAGTGTGAAGAAATCGTAGAACAACTTTCTCATGAACAAAGTGCACATCAAGTCCTTTATGATTTGTACGTCTATGAAAAACTGGGTCTTTTGTTAATCGCAATGAACTCTTAATATCACAGAGCAGTGTAGGTGATTTCTCTAATTGTAAACCAATCTCTTGTAAGATGTGCCTAATCCAAGTGAGTTCTATAACAGTTGTGGCAATAGAGCGCCTTTCAGTGCTGGATCAAGATACAGTGTGCTGTTTCCTTGGAACTTTATGAAATGCAATTGCCACTAAGATAGACACAAAATCCAGTTGTGCTTCTTCTAGTAGTTGAACAACCTGCCCAATCAAAGTCAGAAAAAAGCATAAAGATTGAAAGCACTTTGAGAAGTTTTCCGGAGTTCGTAACTTATAATTCCTTTGAGGTATCGAAGGAGATGCTTGACTGCCCTAAAATCAGCTTTGAGAAGTTGATGCCACATTAGTGTGTGGCATCAACTGGTTCGGCATCGTCTAGCAAAGGGCGAGATTTAACGGCCATGGGGATCTTGATAGAAGAGTATCCAAGCATGTGCCTTGGTGACGAGGTCACGTGTGTACGTGGCTTAGGATGGGAAAAATGCCGTTAGTATATTCCGTTATTTCAATGCCAAGGAAACACTTCAAATTACTAAGGTCTTTTAATGTGAACTTAGAACTGAATGTGTGAATGATGTATCGAATCTTGCCAGTGCATCCACATAAATTAGTATAAGAATTAACGCTGAGTTGCAGCTAAAAACAAATAAAGATGCGTCCGCTTTGTTGCCAAGATCAATAAGGGCTGTTGAAACTTGAAAGGCATTCAAAATAAGCCCTAGGTACCTAAGGCCATAAAAGGGCTTTTGCAACTTGCAAACATATAAAGGGTAAGTGGCATCTTAGAAGCCAGTAGGTTGTTCCATTTATGGTATTTCATTCAATTTGCAATGTAAAAAGGTATTACTGACATGTACTAACTGCAATTGCCAAAATTAGATGAATGGTGGTGGCTTTAACCACAAGACTGAAGGTCTCATCGAAGTCAATGCCATTTATTTGAGTAAATCCTTTCGCCACTAGTTGTGCTTTGTAATAGTAAACATTGTCATTCTCTTTATACTTTATACGGTAGACCTACTTTGATCTTATGACACTTTTGTTTCATGGTCGTGGGTCTAAGGACCATGCATGATTTTTCTGGAGACCTAGGATGTTTGAGGGAAAAATAGGATGAACAGTAAAAGTGTCACGTGTCGATTAATGGAGCAAGTTCAGAGCAAATTGAGGTACCCCACGTGAATTGGGATATCCAGCGTAAAATAGGATATCCCGTATGGAAAGGGGTACCCTAAGTACAAAGGGGTACCCCAAGTAGTAAGGGGTACCCCCCGTACCTTGGGATATCCTACGAAACGGTGTAAGAGAATCCTCCAAAATATCCGCCATGAGCAACATCTCCGCCTCCTAAAAGATTTCATTTGATTTTGTCAGAAAAATGAATCGAAAACGATATGCAAAAGGGGGGGGGGACAACCGCCTGCCACAATGCAGAATATTACACCAAGGACAGTGGTCCCCAACCACCTACCCGACAACTGCTGCAGAGGTACCCCGGGATCACTCGCCTACGCGCGCTACGCCTCCAAATGACGAGATACGTCGCGGGCATGCATATAACGGTCTAAAAAATCATGAAAGCAAGAGAAGGACGTGAGCCAAACAGGGTACACCACGTGGCAGTGGAGGTACACCATATAAAAAGACACCTAGGGTTTATTCTCCATAAGCTTTTCTCCTTCCACCATTATTCTCCATGGACACTCCCACTCCAAAAACCAGGTTTTCTTCAACCTTAAACCCAAATTTACAGGGAGCTAGCTAGCTCTCTCCACCAAAAACACTCGAGTTTGCTAACTTGAGCGTCGGAGTGTGAACGCCAGGGGTACCCCCCGGCTTCACCTCTAACCTCTCTTTTCACTGTTTTGCAAGTGCGAAGCCCACTTTGGAGAATATCTTGCGTATTGTTGACCTTCCACAGTCATTATCTCTCACCCCCCTCTTTTTACCTTGCCCAAACCTCGGGTACACCACATCCCACATTGCAAACTAGTGAGGTACCCCGTCTCCCCAAAATATCAAATTTATTGTTCTCAATTAATGTTGGTTTTCTCTTAGCCCAAAATTAGTTAAAAACATAGGATTTTGTTTTGCATGGCTTGCATCTATTCTGGACTCTTAATCGCGGTTTTGAAGGTTTTACGTTCAGGTAGTGAGACTTGGCTGCTTTGAAGTGCAAGATTAGAATTTTATCTCAACTTTGGCAAGTGATCATACTGTTACGGGCTGCTTAAATTTGTCATCAATGGAGGCTAATTTTGTGTGCCCGGGTATGCTTCGTAAAAGTCCGCTTAAAATCGGAGTGCGCTTAGAAGTAGGTCGCGCTTAGCACTAAAGACGAGATGCACTTAGAAGTGGGCCGCCAACACAACTAACCAACCGTGGGTAGTTTAGCAATCATCCAAGCCTGGCCCAAATTCAAGAGTTTTTTACAATTGTAAATATCCTAGAGTTTTCTAGAATTAAGCATTTAAGTCCAAAAGATATTTGTGCAACTTGCTATGAAATTTCAAGAACTAGCACCCAACACCTATAAATATGGGTGAGTTCCTTATTTTCTCAACAACCACACCACACAACAAACTCACCAGCACACACAAACTCTGAAGCTCTTGTAAAAATCTCTCTTGTAATTTTTCTTTAATGTGTAATAAAATTATATTTTGGTCATATTACTCTCGCTTCTCTCTAGCATTGTCACAAGCTTTTTCGCTTGGCTAGTTTGAGAAGTATTATAGTCTTACTTAGAGACTTGTGTGCTAAAAATCACCTAAGTGTAGCATGGGCTTGCTGTGCAAAACTCTCACCCTATGACAATAGGGTTAGTATTAAGGGTTTGAGAGGTATTGTCTAAAGAAGAGATATTTACCAAAGATATTGGTAATTCGATAGTTTAGTGATAGGATACATCAGGGGAGATATCTGTAGTGCTTGAGGAATAAACTTTTTGTATGTGAAACTGTGTGACCGAATTTGAAGGTTGATGATTGATTCTGCAAGATTGCATGAGTATCACCAGCTTCCAAGTTTATCCGTGGGACTGTAGAAGGAGGATTTTGCTGGTCATGAAATATCGTAAAGGGGGGAGAGGATGTAGTAAGATTAACATTATTTTGTAATGTCCGTGGGGTAGAGTTTACATTATGTCCAAAATCTCCTTTGAAATAAGTTGGATTAACGTGATTTTGGGATTTTAATGGGGCTGAACTCACGTCATGGCCAAATTCCTTGTTGTTTTTCTAATTTTTGGATAACCATTCATTGCCGGAAAGAAAGCTTGTAAACTTCATATGTCTTTGTACAAAGTAAATTTTACTTTATCTTTTAGCATCTTGTATAACTTTAGCAAGAGGCTTTCTGTTAGCAAGATTATTGTTAAGGATAGCAAAAAAGTTCGGGTCGACCTAAACCTAGACCAGGGCCAAGCCTCTATTTTTTAAAAAGAAAAAATTTATAGATTATAATAATAAAATAAATTTTAGAAAATAATGGAAAAATAAAAGAAATAAGTTTAAAATTTTAATTTATATATCAATAATGAATCAAAAACTTAAAATTATAATATTAAACTCTCTTTTGAGTGTTAATTAGTTACAAGAGTGTTTAAATTAGAGAACCCAGTACTCAAAAAATTAAATCTCTTAACTTTTATTTGCTTTATTTATTATTTTATTTTATTAATTATAACAATTTGATTATTATTAACTTATTTCAAGTTTACATCAATTTAAAGAAATTTTAAAAATAAGTAAAAGCTCAAGCCCAACTCAACCCTGCCCAGGCCCATAATGGGCCTGACCCAAGCCCCTAATTTGCCAACCCTAATTATTGCAAACTTTTAGTAAATTAAAAAAAATCTCCATATTAATTTTTTTAAACTTGACAAATTGTAAACCAACTGCGACTCAACATTGGCAATTTTCTATGCTAATGACTCTATAAATTGGATTTGTCGATGGAGGATGCCGATCAATGGTTAGGTGAGGTGAGGGTCGACTTTCAAGTCTTAATGTGAGGGTGGCACCAACTTGAGTTCCTCGGTTTAGAAAAAAACAGGGGTTGCCTATTTTGCAAATTTGGGGGAGATGATGAGAAGAAGAAATTATCTGATTTTGACTTTTGAGAAAAGATATTTCATTTAAAAATTTTAATGAGAGAGAGGGGAATACAAAGGGAGACGACGATAGGTTTTTATTGTTGTTTTTTTCAATGTTATAGTGTAAAGTCATAGGGTTTGTTTTTGTTATAATTTATTTTTTAGTGTAAAGTCAAAAATTCCTCGCACTTTAACCATGAACTGTAGCTAAATTTTTTTTAGCTCACCCTAAAAAAATGCGCCAGCTTCACCATTGATTGTAATGTACTTAAACCTAGAGGTGGTAAAAATATCCGCCCGGTCTGGACCCGGACCATACCCGGACATTGCGGGCTGGGTATTACCTGACCCGAGTATGAAGCCGGGTCGGTCTTGGGCATCACTTGATAAACTCGGAACCCGGATTTTATTAAAAAAATTATAAAATATATATTATTTTAAATATTTTATATTTATTTGACTCCTTTATTATACATATATAAAGTTTTAAACACTTAAAGTTTATATTTTCATGTCAAATATTATTGAAATAAATTTAAAGCTTATAAAATTACAAAAAAATAAAAAATAAATACACATAAAATATTAAAAAATATAAAATTCGGGTACTCGGATTAAAACCCGGCCCGGACTCGGATCCGGACCGATTACATCCGGACAGAGTTCGGTCATGGCAATACTTAGACTCGGCCCGAGATTTTGCCATCTCTACTTAAACCTTGAACTAGTGGAAATACAAACCTTACAAGCTTATTACATTATCTAAAACTGATTTTACTAATTAAACCAACTAATATTCATGATCTATATGAAAAACAGTGATCAAAGTTGTATTATATTAAAATTTTGTTTTATCATGCAAATTCAGAGCGCACTTTTTGAGAAATATAAAACTCTTTTTATCAATTTAGAAGGGGAAAAGGCCCAATTGAGACCAAATTTAAATTTTGAGTAGTAAACACGGCCTTGGCAATTAGGGGCTTCAGCTAGAAAAATTGACCCATACAAACTGGAATAAGGTTTGGGATGAGCCCATGTTACACTTATTTATGATTTTGTTTTTCAATTGATTTATTAAGTCACTTGATCTGGTGCGCACGCGTAGAGTTTCGCTGGGGTTGTGGATCCCACAACACACTTCACCAATATAAATTTGACATGCTCAGTTGTACATTTATTTATTTTTTAATAATCTTCAGAATTTTTTTTATTATTTATCACTCTTATTGTGTGGTTATTAAATAGTAATTTATGATAGAACACCTCTACCATAATCACTGTCTATATAAAATCCTTAATTTTACTCGTACAAATTTCTTTTCTATCACTCCTATTACTCCATCAGTTCATCTTACTATGTTAAACCCAAACAATTAAATTAAATATTTATGAAATTTGTTTCTCAATAAATATGAAAACGATTTCTTCCACACATAAATTATTCAAAAGTTACGGCTCTTTTAATGTTTAAATTGTGACAAGAAGAGAAATTGGATTTGATTACATTCATGTTCTCAATCACATAACGTGACCTAACCTTATCTCATTTACGTGTAGAAACAATGTGGCTTTGCTGCCAAGTCATGGATGTATTAAACACCAACTACCTTTCAACTTCGACAAAACAGGGGGAAAAAAAATTTGAGGACAAAAGACAAAACACGAATAGTTGGTTTTATATATTTTTTATATTTTCTTAATTTTTTTAAATGTTTGAGAATTTTTATGTGCTTTTAAAAATTGGCTATATTACAAAAAAAAAAAAATTATGTCGAGCAATTTGAGTTTTGAAAGTTGTATGAGCATGTAAAATTATGGGGGCTATTAATTTGCTCTGTTCAATAGCTATTTAAAACACCCACCAAAAAACACTGATAAGCTTCATAAATTTGGAGGTACAAGCCTATACATACGGTAGGTTAATAAATGTGCTTGTTTTAAGTTGTTTAATCTTACTTTTTAACACTTCTTTTCTTTCTAATTAATTACAAAATTAAGACAAAATATGTTGAAGGGTAGATCTAATAATTGTTTTATTTACCCTTGTGTAAATACGTGCTGGTCTAGATGGAATGAACCCACCTAAGCATTCAGAGTGATTGGTCTATCTATATACGTGAAGCATGTCTCCAATAATTCTTCAAATTTATTTGAGGACATATGGTTCCACATTGCTCAATTATCATGTGTCATGCTCAAATCAATTATTTTCACTTGAAAAGAAACTTTATTCTCATTATTTTTCTTTTTCATGCTCCAAGCACCCATGTGATAAGAACAAATGATAACCATGTACATGATGGCAGCAGTTGCCCTGAAAACCCCTTTTGGCACACAATTCAGTCTCGTTAATGAAAAATTGATGCGTGTTTTATTGCGTACCATGACGGGTGTAATGAAACGTATCTGATGAAAACCCCTTTCTGATTACTTTTGGTTGTTTACTTTTAAATTCCAATCCAAGTTGGTATAAAGAGGAATCACTTATTTATTCAACAAGTTATTCCTCATGATTCTCTCTAGAATTTGTGGTAGCTAAGTTGTGAAAATGAAGTGGTACTATTGATTTTCGCCAACACAACAATGTTTGACATGTCCAATCTTTGTCCAGAAATGCCTAAAAATCTAACTAGAAATCAAAATAAATATCTAAATGAAGATTCGAGAAATTTAAACTGTATATGCTAAGAGCATCGTTTTATAAATTTTACTCTTTAAATATTTATTTATTTACTTATATAATAAATAGATGAATGAAAAAAAATATTGTTCTCCAAAATTTTTTTTAAATAAAAATAAGTTAATATTATTTTAATTAAATAATAATTTTTTTAAAAAAATCAATAGTAATTAAAATACCTTTATCTTTTTCTTCAATAAAAAGTAATAAAATATAAATTAAAGAGGGAGGAAGTAACTCTTCAAATTTGAAGAGAGATGATAATTTTTTATTTAAATAATCTTAATTACACTGTCTTTTGAAGTTTTAAATATTAATATATTTTTTTAAATAAATAATAAAATTTTATTTGAATAATTTTTTAGTGATGCTCTAATGACATGATCGCACACTAATTAATTTATTTCATCCATTTAATATTTTCCACTTTGAGGGAGAAAAACAAATCAACTCACGTCTTTAGAATTTGAGATTATTAAAAATATCCCCGTTGGGGATGTTGGTGCATTGTAACGCTCTTTTATCTCAACTTTATAGGTACATTGTCAATAGGTCTGTAGTCTATGGCGCACTCATGTCCTCATGGCTTCAAGTCCATGGTCAGTGTTTGGGACTTGCTTCTTTATATCATGAGAATTAATTGACTTTTCCTATTGGGATAGGATAAATTTTTCTTCAATATTAATAGTGAGGGATAAATTTTTCTCTAATTTAATAAGGTTGATATTCGAGTTGAGCTGTAATAAAATTATAATAAATTCTGACGAATTTTTAATTGTAAATATTAAAATTGTAATATATCAGTGTATAAAAAAAACTTTATAGGTACATTATTCTTAACAAAAATGTGAATTTTCGCAGGAATTTGTTTCAAAAATGTTGTTTTGCATCACATTGACTGATATTATTTCACAATAAATTAATAGGATAAAGACAGAAGATGCATGAACACACGCAAAAATGGGATATTCATTTTCAATCTGGTTCTAGTGTTTTTACAGTTTAGTTGTTGGTCAAATCATTTAGACATTTGCTAATTTCCATTTATAACACGCGCGAGCTGAGCGCCAGGCCTCCAGTCTTTAAGGCTCCAACCTTTCAGGTTTCAGCTCATCAAATCCTTCATCATTCTTCGGCTACTTGCAGTCTTGTCCCAAAACAATGCTAGAAGTCTGAACTTTTAGCAAAAGAAAGCAGAAAGTTTGAAACTTTGAGAACCCAGAATGCGAAACATAGCGCTCAAGGCAGGGAGCAGGCCACCATGGGTGGGCTTGGCAGCAGCAGTGTGGGTGGAGATAGCAGCTGGGAATGCTTACAACTTCCCTTTGTACTCGCACGCATTAAAATCAGTTCTGGGTTATAATCAGCAACAGCTCACAATATTGGGTGTGGCCAATGATATTGGAGAGAGTGTGGGACTGCTACCTGGTATTGCTTGCAACAAGTTCCCTCCTTGGGCTGTGCTTCTTGTCGGTGTTGTGCTTTGTTTCTTGGGATATGGTGTTATTTGGCTTACTGTTAGCCAGACTATCACTGGCCTGCCTTATTGGGTGGTAAGTATTCTCTCTTCTTTATTGATTGCTTTTTGGAATAGATTGCATTGAGAGAATATATCAGCAAACTCAGATGGGGATTTGATTGTATGGGAGTTTTTTCTTGAAGGGTGAGTATAATTGTTTCTCTGACTAGATTGTTTGAGTACTCACTTGAGGGTTGATTCCATGGAACTAATAGGGGTGAGTAAGATGGATGGATTTGAAAGCAAATTGGGTTTGCTTAGGTTGGTGCTACATGGTGTTGAGTTTTTATTTTCTCTTCATTATTATTATAAGTCTGATGTTTCTGAGAGTTTATGGATGTTTTGTCGACTGAATTGTGAAGTTGATTGGCTGGAACTATGCCACTAGGTTCAATGGAACATATCATTTCATGTTGGTGGACTTCTTTTCATGCCTATTAGAGGATTTGATCATTTGGAATTACTACTTCATGGGTATTGATAACTTTTGGATTTTGATGGCTTTGTTACTGATTCAAATTTTTGGGATGATCAGCTGGAGCTATATGTTGATAGTTAATCTCTCTGTTTTAGTGAAAATATTGAATCTCTGGCTACCTACTCAAGGATTTTGATTCTCCGTGGGCTGTGAGTTAGATTCATCTTGATCTGATTGGAAAGTGCAAATTTTGTGTGTCTGTATCTTCGTGTTCTAAGTTTGAGTGTCATAAAATTTATATGAACTTATCTTTATATTTTCTGGTCAACCAGAATTTTACAAATGCTTGATCATGGCATTTTTTGCAGTTGCAAGATCTTACTAGTTTTCTGCAAATTTGACTTTCTTAGTTTCTACAACAGTCAAATACAAGCAACTAGAGCTTGAAATTAAATTAGTGAGCTAATATGAGAAAATTGTTTGTGATTTGGAATTGCTACATGCTTACGTATGTATAAAGATGCTTTAAAAGAAAAATACAGCATTGATGTGCTCATCCACAAAGGATGAATCTGTTGAATTTAAATTTTTATTGAAAGCCTTTTCTCATTCCTTTGCCTTTAGCGTGTAGTAGCAAGTTCCGGGGAGTCTTTGTAAATACAAGTTGAAAATGAACATATCGTGCCTTTTGATGAAATATCCCCAATTTCTGAATTTTGAGGTTTGGTCCTTGTTAATAATGGTCCATCCAATGAAAGATAAAAGGTCTGTGAATGTTGGAATAACATATGTGCAGTAACACGCTTGTTCTCAACATATTTTTTGTGAGGGGCTTATTTAAGTTTCTCTAACTGGAGTTTTGTCAAAGCCTTTTCTTTATATCACTGTACCTGGCCTGGTAATATTGGAATGTGCAGTTGAATTTTCCTTGTGTTTTGCTGCACTGGCACCCTCATATTTATTTTTTCAATTGTTGAGAGTGTTGACTGTTGAAGCAAACTTTGCTCCTTGCTTTTTTTTTTTTTTTTTTTTTGTTTTGTGGGTGTGTGTGGTGCTGAGGAGTGAAAAGTCTTCTGTTCGGGATTGTCACCTGGAATGTCCATTTTGTTGATATGGGGAGATCATACCATGAAATTGTAAAAAGTTTTATCTGTGTCCATATTGTAATGCTCTGTTGTATTGTACTGTTTGAATGATAGGTCAATTCTTAATATGATCATGTTTTGAGAATTAAGACACTACATATTGTCTGCAATACCTTGAATCTTTGGTTTGGTGACCATTTTGGTGACCATTGTGCATAGACTAGGCTTATTATATGTCTGACATATTCATCTACTCAGTGTGTTGGCGGGTATAGAGAAGAAAGCTGTATATTTATCCTTACCACTTCAAATCCTGGTTACCATCATAGCAAAGGGTTCGACAATCATCCAGTCCTGTGATAGCTGTTGTTTCAAGACTGATTGTTTTCTTCCCTCTTTTCTGATTTCATTACACTGTACCTTTTGCACTGAGCTATTTAGATGTGGTTCATTAAATTCATTTTGTTTTGTACAAAAGGATTATTTATCTCATGTATTGGAAAAGAATAGTTGCTACTTTGCTATCCATCCTCCAGCTAGGGTTAGATTACCGTAGATGTTTAAGCTTGTGTTGCATTTGTTTTCACTTACTGCATATTCGGGACACAGAATTACCAAGATTTCCCAAGAAGTGTTATTTGGAACAACACAAAGTCATATTTTCTCAACTTTTCCTTGTTGTTCATGATAAAGAAAGTTAAGAGATGGTAAAGTGTAGGTGCTGAGTGAGAATGAGTTTATGGTACCAGGTTTTTTCATGCATATATTGAATATACATGCATCTTAGGAAAGATATCTTACGTTGAATTTTTCTGAAAGATTTTTTCCCCAGTTTATGCTAATCCAAGATATGTAAACTTCTCGACCAAAACCTCCTGATGAGATGGAAGTAATTGCATGATGCTAATCTTTGAGAAATGTGTTTGTAAATTAGCATTAGTTCATTCAAAAAGATACCTTTTTTGGTTCAACACTTTGTTTTCAGGCTTATTAGCTGTTAGGGCCGGTCTCTTGGTATGAATGTGCCACTTTTAGCATATGTGCTCATAATCTTTGTTGTCAATATTATGGCAGTTATGGATTGCACTTGTTGTTGCTACTAATAGCAATGCGTGGTTTGGAACAGCAGTGCTAGTAACTAACATGAGGAATTTCCCCCTCAGTAGAGGTACTGTTGCTGGCATCCTCAAAGGTTATGCTGGGATTGCTGCTGCAATATATACTGTGTTATACAATATGGTTCTTCAGAATTCTGCAACAACACTCCTGCTGTTCCTGGCACTTGGGATTCCTTTAATCTGCTTAGTCACAACATACTTCATCCGGGCATGTACACCAGCTTCTGGAGAAGACTCTTCAGAGCATGGTCATTTTGTTTTCACCCAAGCTGCAAGCGTTTTTCTTGCTATCTATGTTGTTGCAATTTCAATAACAAGCGATTATGTTTCTCTAAGCAATGCTCTTTCCTACATTTTAGTTGCCATAATGGTTGTATTTATGCTGTCTCCATTGGCAATTCCTGTCAAAATGACCCTTTTTCCTGCTACCAAGAAACGTATTCGATCGACCGGCTCTTCAGACAGTTTGGCTCAAGAAGGGGGTGATTCAACCCAAACAGATCCTTTGTTGACACCATCTTCATCTGCTGCATATCTTGGAAGTTTTTATGAGACTGAAGATTTCTCAGATGTGGAGATACTTCTTGCCATAGGGGAGGGGGCAGTGAAGGAGAAACGGAGACCCAGGAGAGGGGAGGATTTCAAATTAGGTGAAGCTTTTGTTAAGGCTGATTTCTGGCTTCTTTGGTTTGTATACTTTCTAGGTGTTGGAGCTGGAGTCACAGTTCTCAACAATTTGGCACAAATTGGGGTTGCATTAGGAGTCAATGATACTACAGAATTGCTTTGTCTTTTCAGCTTGTGCAATTTTGCTGGTCGCCTTGGCTCGGGTGTGCTGTCCGAACACTATGTTAGGTCATTACTCTTATGCTCTTACTTAAGAAGCATTAAACTGGGTAGAAAATGCAAATGTTTTCTTGTTTTGTTTGAAAAGTTCCAAACCACAGTTGAAGTTTTTGTGTCAGCATACATGACATGATTTCACCTTGCTAAAATTTAAAGTTCTTATACTGTGCAGTTTACATGGATTCTTTCACCTTCTTTGTTTTTGCTCTCACCGAGTCATGTTGCCTTTTATTTAGTATCTAAAAACCTTAGGAAGTGCATCCTGGCAATAATTTGCTTAATTTTCGAAAGATGATTGTGGTTTCTTGACAATTTTTTGAATTCTGTCTTCAAAACAAAATTCCAACCATATTTTTGTTTGATGTGATACTATGGGACTGTTGGAAGATCTTCTCCAATTTCATTTGGAATTATCATAATTGCAGATCAAAAGCAATTCCTCGGACAGTTTGGATTACGTGCACGCATATTATGATGATCTTGACATTCCTCCTGTATGCATCAGCTCTCAGTGGTACCCTCTATGCTGCAACTGTACTGCTTGGAGTCTGCTATGGCGTCATATACTCTTTGATGGTTCCAACTGCCTCCGAGCTTTTTGGCTTGAAACATTTTGGCCTTATTTATAACTTCATACTGCTGGGAAATCCTATTGGTGCGCTCCTTTTCTCCGGACTGCTTGCCGGTAAACTATACGATGCAGAAGCTACCAAGCAGGGAAGTTCCACCTGCATAGGTGCTGAGTGCTTCAGGCTTACCTTCCTGGTCCTAACTGGAGTCTGTGGGCTAGGCACCATCTTGAGCATAATTTTGACAATCAGAATCCGACCTGTTTACCAGATGCTTTACGCCGGAGGCTCGTTTCGCGTGCCTCAAGCATCAGATCGCTGAGATTTACAGAATATAATGATTATCAATAAAATCCAGGCATGCCTATTTTTGGGTTGGTCTGTCCACCAATCTTATTTTTTGCTCTCTAGGAAGCAGATTGCGGCTTGCATTGGCTATATATATGATGTTGTTACATATTATCTGGGTGAGTCGGTCACCAGTGAGTACTGTGAAACAATGGCCAAGATTTTGTGGATACATGGTTAAAACATCACATGATGCTGTACTTTAAACAGGAGCATGTGCACTCTCCTGAATTAGATGCTGTAGATCAATATAATATAATTGAGCTTCTTCCTTTCCCAAGAGGAATTTATAATTTACAATTTTTCTTTCTGACATCTTATTTTGCATTAGGATCATACTTCAATGTAATTCTTTGGATCATAAACTAATTGTATACGTTGTAAATATTGTTGCAACATGAAGTAATAGAAATTTACCAATATAAAAATTCTCAGTAAATGGAACCTTTTAAACCCAGACATTTCTTTGTCGTTCATACATATAAAATATGCGGACGCTCCCATTTGTGCTTTTCAAAATTTTTGGTCAAAATACAGCTGCCAAAATCCAATATTAAATATGTCTGTACTTCAATAAAAGTAACAACAATATCAAAAGAGCCAAGATTCACCCAAAACAAATAGGAAAATATCTGAATATTTCTGCCAGTACAAATTTTCAGTATTTTCAACCCAAAAAACGGATACAGATACAATTCTTGCTACGTATTTGCACATATGTAACACAAATTCTTTTAAAAAAGACACTAAGGACTAGTGCATTCTTGTCTATCAAAAGTAAAAAGAAAAAAGATTATAGCATACAAAAGCTAAGTGGAGACAGCTTGATTGCCGAAACAGACCCTTGCTGCCCAAGTCTTCCTTTTTATCTTGACCCACCACTAAAGTAAAAGATCAATTCAATGATCTTTTTCTTCAACACACCCATATAAATTAAGTAAAAATTTAATAAAAAAATAAAAATAAAAATCTGGTGGAAGAACCCCAAAAACCCATCTCTCACCATTACAATCTAAAATCAAATTCAGAACAAAATATTGAAAAGAAAAAATTTGACCTTTCATGTGGGTTTCAAGTTCTGAAACATTGTATCCCATCTGATCTCTTCAACTCCTGTTGACCAATACCGATCATCATCTGCAACCTCATGATGATCATGATCATGTTCATGATGATCATAACCATTCATCTTCTCCTCCTTATTATGATCATAACTAAATACAGGGCTTGAAAAACTATTGACCCTTCCACTGGTGAGAAGCAGTCTTCCTGGTTTAGGCAGCATCAACTTCTTGTTCCTCTTCAACATGGCACTTCTCCATCTTGTGCCATAACTAGGCTTATTAGGCACAACAACAAGAGCTGTAGATGAATCTTCTCTTCGAACCCAAGTCCTCAAATACTTAGCAAGAGATCTTTTTGTTCTCTTGATAGCAACTATGAGCCTTGACACAGGCTTTGGACCAGCTGCTCCCTTTTCTTTTCTTGCCAGCTTGAGGATCTCTAGCCTGTGCTTGGCTATAGATATGCCCATGCTTTGAAGAAACTCATGGTTGAAATAAGCTATGTCTTCTTCTTCCAGCTCATTGTGAGCAAAAGCAAGGCCGTATTCATACACGAGAGTTGGCTCCAAGCCAGTTTTAGAGAGCCATGAAAACCAGTCCATGACTCTTTGAAGTGTAATGAAATGAATGTGTGATGCGTGTTGAAAGTTTGAGAGATATGTGTGTCTATATATATATAAAGTAGGAAAAGAGGAAATGGTTTTAAAAAAAAAAAAAAATTTTTTTTTTGTCCCTACGGATGAGAGTCTCTTAAATGGGGTGCATGTGCATAATAAATAAATAAAAACATACAGAAATAATTTGGTGCAGTGATGAGTAACTGGACATATGACGTAATTTTACAATTTTATTTGAATAGAATTGAAATTGTGGATCAATCAAATAATTTTAATATTAGTAGTAACATTACTCACTAGTAGTAACATAATCAAATAATTTTGTTAGATATATTTTTATATCTTCTATTTTATGATATGGTTGTTGAAACTTGAGAATGAATAAAGCAGAAAGAAAAGTTTGAAGTGGGGTTTGCATGGCCAAATGGCAATGTTAACACCAAAAAATGTGATCAAGGAGTGTGAGCGAAGGATTGTTAATTCTTGGAGAGAAAATGGATTGCCATCAATCACGCTATGGTAAAAGAGTAACGTGTAGGGACCTCCCACTACTTCTGTTTTTGTGGAAAATTTTGGAATAAAAATTTCAAACAAGGCAACTCGACTTGTGGAAAAGATGGATTCTCTTGTTTTTGGTTTAACTACAAGCAACTCCCTTTGAATCAATGCTACCAACTGACTTGAATGACAAATTTTATTAATTAGCTCTAACTCATCAACTACTAATCTTGCTTATATAAAAAATCTATTCAATTTCTTCCGTTGCTTTAAGACCATATTGAATCTCGTGTGAAAAGCATGGTTTCATAGTTAAGATCCATTGAGTTTCTAGATTAATTAACCTCACCTAACAGAAGTAGATTGGGTTATTGCTAGCTCCTAGGCTTAGGCTTAACTTAGGAAAATAAAAGAAAGAAGACATTAGTTTTGCAAATTGACATGGGAAATTTTCAATTTTTTTTTTTTAGTTTTAGAAAACAATTACTAGTTAATTATGATGTCTTATAATATCAATGATTTGTAGAAAAGTTCTTCCAAATTTGATCAAGAAACTACTTTATACAAATTGGTCGGTTTAAATATGAGGGAGGTTTGAAGATATACAATAAAAATAAGATGACTTGGTTGACATAAAATTTAATTGTTTATTATCATTGTATTAGGTGTTGTCCGCCATCACTAACTAAATAATTACCACTTTATTATATTTGAACGCTTTATCATAAAAATTAAAAGCAAAAAGGACAAGAGTTGACATCACGGCTTTGCCTTAATTTAATTCTTAAATCCTTACGACTCCTGAAGAAAAACTTTATTGCATATGAATTTCTTGCATTTTTTTTTTGCAGTGATTCATTTATTAATATTTGATAAAAAAATGTCTCCGTTTGGTTTCCATAAATATATATATAATGTAATTGATTAATTGGGTTGAATTTGAAAAAAAAATTAATTCTTATTCATATACTGTTATTAAAATAAATATGATAGAAAATCTTTAAAAACTCACTTGAGATCAAATCAATAAAGAATCTAATTTCGTTGAATTTATAATAAGATTACAAACATGTAATTTATTTATTTTTTAAATAATTGTAATTTAATTGTGTTAGTTGCAGGCTTGCTGCCTGCCATCACGTATAAGACTATTTTATTATTACCTTGATTAGCCTAAAAATAATATAAAGTAATCCTTCAGTTGAAAGCTTAAACTGTTGACAATTTAACTTAATTATGCCGAAGTATATAATCTATTAGCTGAAAGAAATTTAAAACCTTGTAATATTGGTTTCCTAAGGGTTGAGAATTTCTAATCTATTTTTGTTACATGCACATGCGCGCGCACACAGAGAGTTCAAGATTAGAGGTGTAAAATGAGTCGGATCAAAATGAAACTAATGAGTCTGATACTGAGAAGGAAAAAAATTACAAGCCAATGAGAGTTCAAATAAATTGATGAAATTAAGAATAATGAAGGGATCTAATTTTTTTACATGAGAGAACTCACAGATAAGTTTATAATAATCATTACAAGTGCAAAAAAAAAATTTGCGAGATTCAGAGACGGATTGCTAATGATGCCTAGATTGAAAGCATGCAAAAATAAAGATAAAGCCTTAATTAGATTAACTCCTAAGGAACATAATCATCATTAATTTGACGCCCAAATTATCACAGACAGCCCGGCCGCCTTACCAAAGACATAATTTCTTTTATATATCTTGTAATCAATAATTTAATACAAAATCTTCCAAAAATAATTAACAAAAATAAAGTAAAAAAAAAATGGTAGATACGACTCTTTTGTCTGTGGCTCCATAACAATTGGGATATTTGGTATCTACTTTTGTTACTTAATGACACTTTAAATCACTTTCAGTACTAAGCACTATCTCAAAACCACTTCTTTTAAAAGTGTTTTGTTGGTTATTCAATTTTCTTCCACATTCACATGCATACCTATCAATTGTGTATTTAACTTTTTGTTGCTTATTAAACCTTGTCAATTCATTCTACTTAATTTATGGCTTCAGCACCAAGCATTTCTGTTTCAAAAGCACTTCTTTATAAAGTGTTTTGTCTGTTTTTCCAATTTTCACCCACATTCACATGCATGCATATATGGATTACATTTTGGACTCAAATTCCCACGGCCTTACTAGTGACTTGTGAATGTAGAGTACTATTTGCATGTGAGCGACAAATGTTTTTTTTTTTGGTCTTTTTTTTTAAGTGAAAGAACAATGGTGAGAGCTTTAAACTATAATTTTTTTAAAAAGGAATTAATTGGCTGTTAAACCCTTCTATTATTTCTTTTTTAGCTCATGTGAAGAAGAATCTTTTCAATGCCTAGAGATTTAGATTGCACACCATAACAGAGCTATCTAATTAGGATCCATTTAATTAACAAAGATTTCTTATCATTTATAATGAAACAAACCGTTAAGCTAAATTAGAATCTTTTTTTAAATATTAAAATCCCTCAAATACTTCTTGGAAAACAAAAAAAAAGTTTACCTAATATATATATATATATTAAAAAGAATAGTCTCGAATATGGATGGCAATGGGGAGGGGAGGGGAGGGGAGGGGACTAATCTCCCCATACCCATCCCCGATATTTTGCATATGTCCCCGTCCCCTCCCTGTCCCCGTCAGAATTGCTTGAGAGAATCAACATCCCCTTCTCGAATAATAACAGGGAATCCCTGAGGGTCCCCGGTCTCCGAATAACTAATAGTCTAATATATTTTTTATTTTCGATTTTAAATTAATCATATTAAAATAAAAAATTCAGATAAAAATAAAGTTTAAAATATATCTTACATTAATATTGATCCATTACAAAGTCGCATTCAAAATATAAATTATTAAAATAATTATCTTTGTCAATGACTCAATCTTTATAATCCTACAATAAGTGCAAATATTAATAACTGTATAATATAATTACAATGTAAAATAAACTCATACTGTTATTTTAAGCTCGTAATCAACTTTGACAGCACATTAAGGCCTCCAATGTGTTTGGATGAAGTTTGTTACGGTATGGGCTTACAACTCTACCACTGGTGCTAAAAGCTGATTCAAAAGCAACTGTTGTAATTGGAATTGCCAAAATATCTCTAGCAATTCGAGCTAATGTAGGATACCGATTAGCATTTGTCTTCCACCAACTCAAAATATTAAAATCTTCCATCCGGGGTATAACTTTCTCATCCAAATATGAATCTAATTCATCTGCAACAATTGCACAATCTCCATTGTTTACATAATCATCAAAACCTGTCATCAATTTGGTTGCTTTCTTATAAGAATCCCCTGTAGATCTAGTAGAAGAACTACTACCAGTATAATCAAAGCAATAAACAGTTGGTGAAAAATACAATTAATACTCTTCCACTAATTTCCGACAAAGGGTGACCACTTTTCCAACATACAACTATTTTGATATTTATTATTTTTAACAATATTTATAATTTTGTTATTTATTAGTAATTTTAAAAATAAAAATAAAAATAAAAATTGAAATGGGGAAATGGGTAGGGGATGGGGATTCCACCTCATCCCTGTCCACTCCCCGAATAAAAAATTGGGTAAAAAATTTTCCCCGTCCCCTCCCCGAATAAAAAATTGGGTATAAAATTATCCTCGTACTCTCCCCGAATGGGAAAAATCCCCGAGGGTACCCGTCCCGTGAAGATTTTTGCCATCCCTAGTCTCAAACACAAACATATCTTTAAAATTTGTTGATTTCTATTGTACATAAATCGAGTTTAATTGAGATCCCACATGATCAGTTCATTCACGTTGCACGCTTATGGAGACCCATGCAATTTTGAGATAATAAATACAAGCTCTTTTTGTCGTTGCCATTCCTAAATAAAATGATCATTCAAATGCCCAGTGAGGGCATAATCAATAATGCCTACTAGCCAATAGTATTGGGATCAATTCTTGTCCAAGTTAAGTTAGTTTTTCATTTCTTGTTTGCTTATAATAATGCAAATTTCAACAAAATAAACTTTTTTTTTTAAATAGACCACTTCCTTTATTGATGTATTTTGAATCATATTTGAATAACTATGAATCCTACTGTGTGTGGTTATATATATATATATATGAGTAGTTTTCTAATCTCGGATCATAAAGTGCAGGAAATGTACGAGAAAATTTTAAAACAGCGGGGTTTTAAAAGCTTAAAACTTAAAACACTTAAACTGCACGGTTTATGCGTTTTCCCGAACATTTCCATACTTTAAAATTCTGGATTAAAATATTTCTATATATATAATCTTCTCTAGTGCAGACGCCTTAATTTTTTTTTTATGCAAATACGTTGTTAAGCTATGAATTTAATAGAGGTAAATTTTAATACTATAAAACCGCATAACCTAACAAAGTGTCTGCATTAAGAAAATAAAGGTAGCCGTACTTAAGAATGTGTGTGTGTATGAGATCCCCCCCCAACAACACACACCACAGATGCACTGAGAAACAAAACAAACTGCTTGTAAACCAGCTAAGAGACGCTTTCATTGGGACCATACCACCTTTCATGGCTAGGAAATTCCTTATTTAAATTTAAGTAATAGCTCAGAATCCCTGACACACACACAGAGACACACACACATGCACGCGCACTCACATACAGAGACTACGTTATGTAGACTAGGGTTCATGTGGAAAATCCTAACAGAATTTGATATTTAATATTAGTAATTTTTTTAATGTAATGCATCCAGGGTTAAGTTGAGTAATTTTTAAATGGTTTTATTTAATTGATTACTTTAATTCAAATTTTAAATGACGAAATTTGATATTTAATATTAGTAAATGTGTAATGTGATGCATCCAAGAGTTAAGTTGAGTAACTTTTAAATAGTTTTATTTAGTTCACCACTCGAATTCGAATTCTGAATGAGTAAGGGACTAAAAAATCATTACCTTATCTTTAAAAAAAAATTGTTAATACAATATTTCAAAAAAAGAAATGCTCATACAATTTTTATAGTATTTTTTAAATTTATTTTTGATAAGTGTGGAATGGATGTGATCGATATATTTAATATTAGACAAACAAACACAACTGCTCTATACATAATTAACTATAACATTTACATCAATATTATTGTATTTTAGTGATAAATATAATGAGTGATAAGCCAATATTATTTATTTTGAAAAAAAAAATCCCACATCAATGTTAGTCACTCATGTTGATTTACAATTGGTTTGGTAACTAGTGATGTTGCTTGTTATGGACACTAATTAATTAAAATTATTTTAAGAGAAGTTCACTAATTGCATGCTTTCATCATCTTTTGCACCTAATTAGTGATTTTCAAACATAAAACTAAATGAAGTTAGTTAACAGGTGATGATTTTGATGCTTTTACTCTATATGCATGCAAATGTAATTTGTCCCTAATTATATATTAGAAATGTAGCAATCCGGAATTTTAAAGTGTAGGAACGTGTGAGAAAATATATAAATCGTACGATTTAAACGCTTTAAATTTTAAGTCTTTACAACTTGCAATTTAAAAATTTTTCGGAATATTTTCTGCACTTTATGATGTGAACTAGAAAACTACTCGTATATATATAACCTATGAAATAATTAAACAATCAACACAGCTAAACAAAACCTTCTACAAATTAACTTCAATTAATTAATAAATTCATACGATGGACCTGCAATGAGAGTGACAAATGATCAATGGCAGTTATAAAACTGTTTGTAGCGCGTGAGTCACGTGGGTTGGAAGTTTGGAATTTAATCATTTGAGTCCTCATCTGTTTTGATAAATGCTAATTGCACTTGTAAGATCTTTTCTGCCGACAGTTTTTTTGGACACTTTAGCGTGTACGTATCATTACTCTATGGATATAATATGCTTGTACTTTGTTGATGAATTATTGTCTTATATAACTGTATTTTTGTCTAAGCACCAAAACAACAATAGTTGTGTTACACATAGTATTGTGACATAGTTATTTAGGGCCTGTTTAATATTGTTTTTAATTTTTTTTAATGAAGAATGAATGAATGATACTTGTTCATTAATTTAAAAATATGTTTGATAATGTGTTTCTATAATTGTAACCAATCACGGGCGGACTCAAGACTTAATATTACTCCAGGCTAAATTTTAAAATTTATATTTTGAAGTAAACATAAAAATTTATAAGTAGAAAAAAGTACATTAAATAAAGAGGAACACCAAGAACTTTATCCCTCTAAATATGTACTATATACAAAAATAATTATAAAAAAAGTAGAAAATAAAAGACAACTCAAATATAAAAACACTACTTTTTAATTATAGAATCTGAAATTTCAACATATAATAACATGTAATTATATAAGGATTAAAAATTCAATTAATAATTTCAAATTAAAATAGATCAATACGTGTAGTTACAATCAATTAAATTACAAATGAAACTTTTATGTTTGAAGTGAAATACTAAATTAACAGAACTAATAAATTAAACAATTAAAATTTATTCATCCTTTCAAATTGTAAAAGTTATTAGTCAAAAGTTTCAAAATAAACTAAACTTAATTATGCAAAAAGGTATTTGGGTGCAATTATTTTTTTGTCAGGTGCTTTGCCTCTCTTTAAAGAATTAGATGTTAATTATTCTTCTATCAAAAGCTTCTTAAAATACTCAAATTTTATTTTCTAATTTGTTCTCTTAGTTTTTTTTAAACTAATAAGTAAAATCTGAAAATTCACATAAAAATTTTATGAAAATATTGATAATTGTTACTATATGTTGTTTCTGTAAGTACTTTTAATACTAATGACGATGTTATATTACATTGATAGATTTTTTTTTCAATTCTAAGTTTTTAAAAATAAATTAAAGCAATAATAAAATTTTAGCTCCCTAATTTTTCAATCTATTCAATAAATATGTAATTTAATCATTTTATAAAATAAGTCACTAATTGCAATTGAAAATAATATAATTGAATTAGGACATATTTGTAAATAAAAATAAAAACTCTATTGTTATATAAAATTGATGAAAACACTAGGGTAATTTAGTTAGGGACATATTTGAATATAAAATAAAAACTCTATTGGTGTACTAAATTGATGAAAACATAAAGGTAATTGAGGTAGAGACATATTTGAATATAAAATAAAATCTCTATTGTTATACTAAATTGATGAAAATATAAGGGTGATTGAGTAAGGGACATATATGAAAACAAAATAAAAATTCTATTCTTTTCCTAAATTAATGAAAAAAATAAAGGGTATAAACAATTGGTTATGGACTAAACCGGACTGTCGGCCCGGTTAGCCCACGTGTAGGTCCGCCATCGCTTGTAACAAGAAAAACAGAATTTGAAAAAGATGTATTTGATAGAATATTCTGAAGGAGAAATGGGAGAAGAAAACATGAAAAATGGTGATAAATATTGGCCTTTTTCATCTTTTTCTTCGGAAAATGTAAGGCCATGGCCATCATTTTCATTTATAGAGTATAATATTCCTAGAACGCTTTTATCCAATCTGTTTTTATCATTCTTATTTTTAAAAAATAAAAAATAGTAATTTGTAAAACAAGTGATAACATAGTTACAAATTATTTTGTACAAGATGACGTGTTATAAATTTACTAGTTAGATGAAAAAAAAATCATGTGAATCAAGATCTCCTAATCTAATCTTTCCTAAACTTTGTATAAAATTATGAGACGTGTTATTTTTTAAGTCTTTCTAAGACTAACGTGGTGTTTGCTTTTTTGTTTGAAATATAAATAAATCTGAATTAGTTTAAATTTTGAATAGAGCTGTATGTCTAAATCTGAATGATATGTTTTTTTTTTTTGATTGAATCATTAAAAATAAATATTAAGTTGTTTTTTTAACTTGAAAATTTTGAAAACTAATATTTTTATATTTATCCCCTTTCAAATGATAAATGTTAAACAAATAATAAATATCTTTAAGAATACAAATAAGATAATATATTATCATAATGTAAATCATTTTCAATTGAATACAACTCTTTAATATTCTATATTGTATATGTTAATCAATTGTATTATAGTTTATGATGTTTTTATATGAAAAATATTCATAAAAATTATGAAGATAAATAAAAATGCTAATGTGAAGAAAATAAAAAAAGATAAAAATAATAATAGTCTACCACTACATTTTATCACAGGTAGATGGGTAATAATGCTAATTATTAAATTTTATTTAGGTAAGAATAAAAATTAATTAATTAGATAGAGATATTTTAGAGAATATTTTTCAACGATTTCATTCAGACTTTTTAGAGTGAGCAAAAAGATAAAAAAGTTCAACTTAATAACGTAATTACTTAATGACTGAAAATTTTCATTAAGTGAAAAAAACAAACATACTTAAAAACTTAATTGATTAAAATTAAGTCAACTAAGTCATTAAATTAAAAAAAAATAGCCCCTAAGTTAATTAAATCATTAAGTCGAAAAAGCAAATGAACCCTAAGACTTAATTGATTTTAAACTTTTTTTACTAAAATAAAAATAAATCGTTTTCTTGCCTTATTAAAACTCTAAGATTAATGCATGTCTACGGTTATGTTTGTTTTTTTTTTATATCTGAAATCTAAATATGTCTAAATTTAACTGAAGTCTGAATAGATCTGAATGTAAATATTTGAATGACATGTTTATTTTTACTTTTTCAACATCTGATGAGAAAAATTTATAAATTAGTAGTTTGACATAAATATGCTTTTAAGTAGTACATATATTTGTTATTCACAATATATAATTTTCACAAGTTGAGTAGTTTGGTAGCATTAAAAAGAAAATATCATTGTTGACCTTAATTTAACTTTGTAGTAGAAGATGTAATTATAACATCAACTTTTATTATAAAATCAACCCTGCTATTTTATTTTTGATTCATCACAATGAACATTATTTGATTTGTTCAATATTTTAGTTTAGTTAACGCTATTATGTGAATAAAAATTTAAAGTAATTAAAAAAATAACTTCAAGAATAATATAAAATATTAGTTTTATACATAATATTAAAAATACATGAATTGTTAATGGTATTTTTGAGATTTAAAATTAAAAATTTCCATTTAAACTTCAGACTTAAGATAAAAGTGGATTTTTTAATTTTTTTTATTCAGATAAAATTATTTGTAATAAGTTAAAAAAATAACCTAAAATAAATAAATATCTAAAAAAATTTAATTTCAGCCTTTAAATTTTATACTAAAAAAAAAAACAACACCTCAGTCTAAGATCTCTAGCTCAATTTTTTTTTTTAATCGGTCATTTTTTTCTCTTTTCTCTTTTCTATTGCCTTTCCTCGTATTTCATGATCACCCAATAAACTTTGATAGTCAATCAAGCATGCCAGATGTCTTGCTTTGGTTTCTTTCTTTATTTGTTTTTTTTTTTTTTGCTTTTTTTTTAATTTGTCTTTCTAGGGACCCAAATTAAATGGAGAATGAGGAAGATGGAACAATATTTATGAGATTAAATTGACTGGGGACGATTGCAATTGAAAACAATAGAAATTGTTGCTGCAGACTACCGATAATAATAATGCATTCAATTTTAATCTAATTCCATGATATAAATTCTTAAAAAAAATTTAAGAACTAATTGGGAACCTTTCTTCTTTGCTCAAGTTTAAACTAAAACTTTAAAAGCTTGTGACATAAGAAGTAGAGAAGAAGAAGCGATGAAGAAGCAGCAGTTTGTGATGAGGTCGGTTTAAGTTTCACACGTTTATTTAGCAAGAAAACGATCCATTTTTCTTTTAATAAGAAAAGTCTTAAGGTAAATTGAATCTCACCCTTAGAAAAAGATTTAAATAACCATATAACATGTGTTATGATCTTTATATAGAGTTTAGTAAAGATTAAATAAAAAAATAATATAAATCCATCAATCGTACCACATTAATTTGTATAAATTAAATTTATATGAGATTTTATAATTATATTATTATTCTTGAAAAACAATAACATACGTACTATTATCATTTATTATGTTTATACAAACAAGTTTGAAAACTTCATCGATAACAATTTTAGTTATTTAAAAATAAATTATCTTTGTAAAATAGAAATGGTTCCTTAAGAATGGTTTAAAAAATTCGATGGATAAATATTATTAACAATGATTATGATCATCCACTCAAAGTAACTTTTACTTTTACTAAATACATAAATGTAGTTGGTGGCCGGTTAATAAAATTAATAAAAAAATACTTAAGGTGAGTATAGAATAGCAAATTACACATATTAGTTAAGTGTCACTCTCTTAGTTTTTTTTTTTTTTCACTTAAACTGATTAATTTATCTTTTATTCATTAAATTCGTTCAATTCAATCGTGTATCCACTAGTCATTAAACTCAAATGCTTTAACATCCTCTACAATAAAATCTAAAAGCTTTTGCATATTCCATGAATTGATTGTTTTAATTTGAGTTTGATCAGTCTAAATCAAAGAGACTTGACTTGAAGCCAGAACCACGAGTTGATTTTCTGGTTTTTATTTGCGCTATCATTTCATCCATGTCTCTAATCAAATAATTATCACCCCGCATTTGGATATGGAAAATGAGATTCTTACCACAGTGAGAACCACAGTTAGCACAGAACGCTGCGTTTTGTGCTAACTATAAATTCTCACAGTGGCACGCATGTCACATGACACGCACAGAGGCCAGAGCTGACACAACACGCTCATCTGACACAACACTCACCAAATCTTCACCCAACTCATGCATCTCACCTCTCTGTGCTCTCTCTGTTAACTCTCCCCCCCCCCCCCCCCGACTCATGCATCTCACCATGCTCTCTTTTCACCGTTGACTTTCTCTCTCTCTCCCCCATGGGTCTCTCCACAGCTGGCGCGGGTCTCCATCGAAAATGCTTCGAACTCATCAAGAGTGGTGGTAAAAGCAATGGTTTCAATCGAGAACGGCGTCGCCTTGGCTCGGAAGAAGTAATAGCAGAAGTAATAACAGTAGAATTTGGGGGCTTTTTGTTCCTGTTTGTCCATTAATTAATTAATTTGGAAAAAGTGCGGTGTATGTGACAAATGAATAATGGGGACGGTTGGATGTGATTAAGGGGATGGTGAACATAATAATGGTTTAAGAAGACCAGGGTTTTGATCGACAAAGTGGATTGAAAAAATCTAGAGCAAAGGCGGTGATGAAGGGGGCCTAAAATTGATTTTTGGTTTTAAAGAGTGGCATTTTGATTTTTCAGTTGTGCAAATTTATTTATTTTTGGCCAAAATTGTATGAGAACCAACTTTTATTATCAGTTGGGTTGTTTTCCGGCAATTACGCCGGTTGAAAGAGGTGCCATGAGAGATGTAATCAATGGGCTAGAGAAAGAGTAGACGGTCAGAACGGAGAGTTGTGGGAGAATGTGATCAGATTTGTGGCTTGAGTGAGGTGAGATTTGGGGAGGGAGAACACGTGTGTTGTGAGCCGCGCGTATGTGTGTGAGCTGCGTGTGTGTTCAGTAACATGCATTCACAAAACGCACCGTTTTGTACTAACTGTGGTGCTCAATGTGGTGCGAATATCACTTCTGTTTGGATATTGCTTCAATCAATGCACGACAAGGGCAACATTTATGGTCATGAGGTTTAAATTTTCTTATTTGTCTTTACTTAGAATTTTGAAATATCTTACACCGCATGCATCATGACCAAAACGTATGGTTAGGATTTATAATAATCCTATCATTTCTCAAATAATATTTCAAGAGTATCTATCGCGAAGTCATGACATTAAATAGATGGTAAATATTTATAAATTATGAAATTACTGATTAAATCATCTTATTTTTCAAAAGATGAAATCTCTTTCATTTTATCGACAAACAATTTAGGAAAAATATCCACCGTCCACCTATTTTTTCTAACTTTTTAAAAAATACACAATTTTTTTTTTACTGAAATCCAACTAAAGTTACATTTTGTTTCACTTTTCCACTTCCGTTTGGAATCCGTTAAGAAAACTAACTGAAACTTAAAAAAATAATTATTTTACCCCCAAAACTAAAATTACAATTTCAACCTAAAAAATGTAAAAAATAATCAGATTTAATGATGAATATCATTATTGGTATGTTAATGAAGCGTAAAAAAATGTTATCTACTAGAGATTATAACTCAATAAATAATAAAACTCTACTTATCTTAAATTCAATTGATGGTTTGTAAGATTGGGCTATTTTTAATACTATTGTTATAATTTAGCATTCTAATTACAGACATATTAAAAAAAAAACCTGCATTTAATAGTTGTGGAATTAATTTCTTTATTGACCGAAGGAGAAAATAATTAGATTTAATTTAATTATTTTTTGTAATTTTTTAAGGTGAAATTGTAATTTTCGTTTTGGGGGGTAAAATAGTCATTTTTTAAAGTTTCCGTTAGTTTTCTTAACGGATTCCAAACGGAAGTGGAAAAGTGAAACAAAATGTAATTTTAGGTGGATTCCGGCTAAAAAAAGAAAGAATTGTATATTTTTAAAAAAGTTGGAAAAAACGGGTGAACGATGGATATTTTCCCAACAATATATATATATATATATTTATATATTTAAATATCTCATATATATATATATTTATATATTTAAATATCTCATATATATATATATATATTTAAACAATTTATATATATATTTATGGTCATGAAATTTAAATTTTCTTATTTGTCTCACTTAGAATTTTGAATTATCTTACTACACTTACATCACGACCACAATATATGGGCAGGATTTATAATAATCCTATCATTTCTTAAATAATTTTAGTGTCACACCATTAAATAGATGATAAGATTTTATAATTTCTGAAATTACTAATTAAATCATCTTATTATTCAAACGACGAAATCTCCTTCATTTTATCGACAAACAATTTATAAATATTTAAAATTTTAAATAGCTCATATAAGAAGGGACTCGATTCCTTTATTTGTGCATTAATGAGGTCATTTTTCATATATATGATCTTAAAGTGGATTCGACTCGTATTAGACTCAAATATTAATCTAAACAATGGTTTTGATAAACTTCTTATTGCAATTGCTAATTAGAGTTTATATAGAGTTCCGAATTTCGGAAAAGAAATGTCAAAGAGAAAGGCCCAGCCCAGGCCTTATTTTCTTTCTGTCCCTTCTCTCAAAACTAATGGGCTAGGCCCAACACAAACCAGGTCGGGTTCTACCTGTCCAGCAGGGCCCATTTGCTTTCAGTTTTCACTTGCAAATCCCTGAAGCAAAAGGAAAATTATAAGGAAACGAATCAAAATCAGTGACGACGAGAAGACGACGAATCCCTTTCGCTTCAATCTTCGTAAAAGATGGATGCCGCGAGGAAAAAGGCGATATTTCGCGCTAAATTGAATGCTCAGAAGAAGGAGAAGCGGATAAATTCTCCTCTTGTAAGGTAAAAAAAAAAAAACAAAAGAAGAAGCAAATTTATAAAAATAAAAAGATTTTTTTAAAAAATTTTTTATTGAAATTTTCGTAAGATTTGTGGTGTTATTAATGATTAGGGTTTCTTTTAAAAATTTATACAGGTATAACGAATTTGATCAACCTGTCTGTCGAGTTTGTGATGTTGTTTTGAAATCTGACTCGCAGTGGGATGCCCACCAAGCTTCTCGTAAACATCATGAGGTGCCCCAATCTTTTTCTCCTCTCCGAAAAAAAATTTGATTAATGGTCAGTTATTAGTGTTTCTGAGAATTTGGTCATAATTGAATGACTTGCTTATGTGTGTTGTTCGGTAGGCAATTAAAAGTATCAAAGCTAGTGCTACTGGAAATAATACTCGGGTGGTGAGTGATGCTGCAGAGCCTGAGGCCGGTGTAGAGTCTTCTAGAAGTGAAAGCCGCTCAGCATCGCAAAATGCAGAGATTGAAAGCTCGGCGAAATTAGGTAAAGCTCGCCCGTCTTCTGTGCTTCCTTCGAATTTCTTTGATAGTCAGGAGGTGAAGAGACCAAAAACTGGTGAGAACTTGTTTAACTTTGAAGTGATTATTAGAACATTACTTGTTTGCTGCTGGAATTGTGCAAAACGGGAACTTAATACATTTCTGAATTAGTCTCTAACGGTTGCTTTTGTCGTAGTGACATTGGTTAACTTCAAAATGCTTATCTTGTTTAGAATTTTCACTGTTTACAGTTTCTTCTATTAATCTTGACATTCTAATTCATTTGCTGTTGTTAGTAATAGTATTCAGTATTTGAACTAGGCTGATTGAAACTTTGAATGTTTATTTACATGATAAAAAATAATGTACTTTTAGCTACAGATTCTGTCAAGTTGGTGGATCCTGATTCAAACAAAACGTCTGGGGTTTCTGCTAAAACTCAGGCAATGAAGTCAGTAGTCTTGAAAAATGAGATGGATGAGCTGCCTAATGGTAATGCTGTACATGCAAAAATGGGTCAGCCTCTCAAGGAGCATCCAGAGATATCAAAGCAGAATGCAGATTCAGAAGCTAAGCAAACAAAGGGAGCTCTTCCTGAAGGCTTCTTTGATAATAAAGAAGCTGATATGCTTGCACGTGGAATTAAGCCTGTTAAACCAGATGTCAAGTAAGTTCCTATTCATGATATGTATAAATATTATTTCCAAACCTGCAAAAATATTGATAAATAGTAAATGCATTAATAGTTTCTTGTATGGTTATGTTTTTGAGTTCATTAATAGTAGTGTAAGGCCTGTATTTAGTTATTCTCATGATCCTAACCATGGTGCCTCTACTTCATTTAGTTTTGAGGTGGTAAAGATTCTGTAAACAACTTTTCAATCTAGAGCTGTGCTGGGATAAGTTGTTGACTGATTCACGTTGATATGCTGCTGTTTTACTTTATGGGTTTTAGTGTTTTCAAAAAAAAAAAAAAAAATATTTTATCCATAGTGATTTTAAATTTCTGTCTTGTCAGTGATCAATAGTTTCTATTTTTAAAAGAGAAATTGCATAATTTGAGATTGCAATAAGACTATTAAGAAATAATGGCTGAAGACGTTGCAACCAAATGTGAAATGTTGTTGTTGTTGTGATTAAGTGTGAAAGTTGCATGCTGGATAGCACATCTAATCAGTCAATAAGAAACTTCCAGTGTTAAGTTTTAGACTTCATTCTGAGTTTCGAGGAAAGAAGGGAGTGGAGAGATATATTATGATGTTTACATACATCGTAATACAAAGGGAAATGCCAGTCCTACACCTAAAATTTCATTGCCGATTGTTATTGATTTCGTGATATACTTAGTCAATCTGCTGGCCTCTTCTACCGTTTAGATATGATGGTTTTTTTTTTTTTCTTATTGTGTATTTATACGGATCTACGACTCTCTAGTAATCTTGAATTTATTTCAAATCTGATCAGAGATGAGTACAAGGAATATGAAAAGTTGATCCAAGAGGACTTGAAACAGGTGGATGACCGTTTTGAAGAAGAGGAGGTGAGCTATTTTTCTCCCTTTTACCAGTTGCTGAACCATTCCTGTCTGGGGATTTACATGTCTGGATGAGTATTAATAATCTTAAATGGACTTGTGAGATGCAGATTGATGCTGCAGAAATGATAGAAGAGTACGAATCAGTGGACCAAAAGTAAGTAGCATAATGTCAACAGCAGCAAAATATCATCTGCTGTTTGTTTATCTTTTTTAACTTAAGAAATGTTATTTTTTTAAATCAATCTATAGGACATTCAGGGAGAAAGTGGAAGCTCTAAGGAAGAAGAAAATAGAGTGGGAAGCAGCTTCCAGGTCAGCGAAAAGCAGAGGTAGTTCTGAGGTTGCTCGCAAAGAACCTACAAAAGAAGAGTTATCCAGTGACGATGATAGTGAAGAGATCTTTGCAGTTGATTGGCGGGCTCAGCACCTGTGATGTCTGCCCCCAAAGTTTCCGGTAGAACTCTTTCTCGTTTTTCATCTTCTTTTAGTAACTTTTATGAAAAGAGTGAGATTGGTTTGAAGTTTAGTATGTTTTCACAGATCTCAATCAAAATCTAAAAACCCAATCGGCATGATGGTGTATCATTTGCAATTTTCGCTCAGTTTCATTTGCGTTTCTATATTTTTCCACAATTAAATATGTAAATAGCCTTTGAATCCAAGCCCATAACCAGAGTCATTAAAAGAAATTTTGCATTATCTGTTATCTTTAAAGTATTTATGGTGTTATCCAGTCTTGATGACTCTTTCTCAGATGTGTGTATCCATTGATCCAATTGTCTGTCTTGGCAAGAGTAATCAGAGTGCATCATTTCTCAAAATGTTGTCACAGAAGGAGCCTTACTGCATACGTAATCGATGGAACATAACATGTGAATAGGGCATTAACCAAGTAAATCTATCTGTTGAAAGGTCCATGATGGGACTTGCTGGCTGGCTCAAGAGGTTGTTCACAGCTTTACTATGACTCGTTAACTTATGTAGACAAGTTTCACGTTAAGTTGTAAGTCGGTTATCGACGGATTCAACTCAATTTTTGAATATTGATTCACTCGTGACATTCGTGCAGCTGATTGAAGGATGAATGATGTAATTGGCGAATGTCTGTGATCTGTATGCGCATCTTTAGAAATGGAGACATGAACAAAATGTGATGATCATTTTTCTATTCTTAATTTTGAAAGAAATATTTGAAAAATACAAGGTTCGTTTTTCAAAATTAATTGTTATGCTTGGTTGTCGCTATTTGACCCCCTATTTTTTTTAAAAAAAATGGAAAAAGAAAAACACTCCCGGTATATATATTTTATGGTACAATGAACAATACAAATTAGTACTTGGAAAAGAAAACTAAAATGAAACATAGAAGTGATCAAATACAAAGTGCAAAGCTATAATTGCAAAGCCCCAAAGAGAGTGGAGATGTTTTGCCACGCATCTGAAATTGAGGAAATCAAAGCACGTACTAGCTAATGATCAATCAAGCCAAAAGTTTCATAGATTATTATAAAGAGGACAAACATTATTAAGAATCTGTACTCGTAAAACTATTTTTAGCAACTAGAACAAGAAATGGGAACGCAAGAAACAGAGAGTCTTATTTTACGTGAAGGGAATTAACAAGATGATCAATACAAGAAAAAGCAGGCACAAAACCAGAAATCAAATACAATCTCTGCTCAGGAATCAGGATCGGAACCAATATCGAACCCCATCGATAAGAAAAGCATTTTGAGTGGCCTGATTTTCCCATTGAAGCTGTTCCCACCTTTCTGTGTATCCACGAACAACAATTTTCCGCTCCTTTGCACTATTGGAATCGACTGGGAGCTTCTTAAGCTTATCGCAACGAATTACCTTCATCTCTTTCAGATGTGGGAAGGGCAGGGGCTTCCTGTAAACGCTCTGCAAATTTGACAGACAAGATAAACCAAGATAATGGAGTTTTGCAAATAGGTTTAGATTTCGAATCACCTCTGGAGCATCACTGACGATTTCCTGAATATCACGGCAACCGTTTACTTTAATACACTTGAGGTTTCGAGCGAAAGCAAGAAATGTGAAGTCCTTCAATTAATTGCAATCGTCTATTTGAATCTTCTTGAGGCTGTGGAAAACAAAAAGGTTGGCTCCTGTTTTGCACTACACCTTTATAATCCATCTTCAGTTCTTCCAATTCATAACACTCTACAAATCTGTAATCTGTTGAGGTGCTTCAGGTCTGCCAAAGCTGAAACATCAAGCGACTTCGAACGTTCAAAGTCTTTCAGGAACACAACTTGAGTACAACTTCGTAACTTATGCAAGCTCGAAACACATTGGAGAGCTCGAGAATTATTCGAGGTCAAGCTTAATACCTCCAAATATTTCAAACCACAGAGTTCCTCCAATTCCTCCAATAACTATAACCAGCGCCGAAGATTCCCAACACATGCAAACTTTGAAAACGGGATATTAGTAGCCCTGGAATTACAGTTACCCTCCAATCCTCCATGCGTTTTCCAAATTCAAAGACTTAAGATTTACCATCGCATTTAACTCATTCTGGCAACGCTGGTACTTCTGTATCTGGAAGATCAAGATGTTGCAATGAAACCAACTTTGAAATCATTAGCCTAAAATACTATTTCTCTAAAATAGATATACAATAATAGTAAAACAAAATAAATAAATAAATAAATAAATAACGCGTGTTACAACTTGCTTGCCTAAGAGGTGGTTCATTAACATAGGCTTGTTTAGTTGCAAATAGCCCCACCCTTAACTTGATTTTTGAATATTCATTCGTGACATAAATGCAGTTGATTAAAAGATGAATGTAATGAAGTTGCTGTATATCTGTATGCAGTTGATTTATCTTTCACTGAACTATAAGAAATTTCAGAAGATTTAACATAACTTTCGTTTCGTTAAATAAAAAAATGAACGATGGAGGGTTGGAAGATCATTTACGATAAACTTAGTTAAATGATAAACAATAAATTAAAGGGTAATTATTATATAATTACTTTATGTTTGCCATAATATCAACAGGATCGAAGAAGTCTGGCAAGACATATAACTAAACTACAAGAAGTTTTAAAAATGTACAATTTGATCACGTTTTGTCACTACTTGTTACCTGATTTAATTGAGCACTGTTATGGTACTTATTAGAGTGTGAAAATTTAGTTTTCAAAAACTATCAAATGAGCATACAGGGTAGAAAAATATCCAAAGCATATTTTAGAATGTAAATAGACACACTTAAAATTAAATCGTCAATGCGATTGAAAGTAAATAACATATCAGCATATATATTTCACATCACAATTAACATCCGCGCAGGGCAAGGAATTTTATTTTTCTGCGTGATTGAAACAAAATAATCCGCCGCTCGATTGAAACCGCATCTCAAAGAGTACCTTCAAAAGGGATCAAGCCAAAAGATTGTTAGATTACAAAGAGGATAACATTATTAGGAATATTGAAGCATTGATGCACCATTTTTATTCATTTATTTTTTTTCCCTACTTCCACTTGTCCAAAATTATAGTAATTAATTTTCGTAACTTTTGTTTTCATAAAATTATATAAAGCTAATGAACGCAAGAAAAAGAGTCTTGTACATGAAGGAAATTAACAAGCAGTGTAAGAAAAAGCACGCACCAGAAATTAATCAAATGTGATTTCTGCTCAAACATCTCTGAAACAGGGAAGAAAAGCATTTCGAGTAGCTTCATCCACCCATTCGAGCTGTTCCCACCATTCTCTGTCTCCACCAATAACAATGTTACGCTCCTTCGCGCTGTTGGAATCTAGTGGAAGCTTTTTAAGATTTTTGCAAAGCGCGAAACGCATTGCTTTCAGATGTGGGAAGGGCAGGGGCTTCCAGTAAATGCTCTTCAAATTTTTAGCACCGACTACTTGAAGATTTTGGAGTTTTTCAAATGGGTTTAGATTTGCCATTACCTCTGGAACTTCTGCAAATTTTCCCATACTTACCATTTCTTCCATAGCATCGCAAATCGTTAATTCAATAGACTCGAGGTTTGGAGCAAAGACAAGGAATGTCAAGTCCTTCAATTTACTGCAATCGAATATTTCAACCTTCTTAAGACCGTGGAAAACAAATTGTTGAACTACCCCTGGATAATCCATCTTTAATTCTTCCAACTTTTTACATGTAGAAATCCGCAATCTGTTGAGTTGCTTCAGATCGGCCGAAGCTGAAATGTCAAGGAATGTCGTATCTTTGAAGTCTTGGAGAAACAGAGCTTGAGTACAACTTCGTAACTTATGCGAACTTAAAAAACTTTGGAGAGCACGGGAACTTCTCAAGTTGAAGCTAATCACCTCCAAATATTTCAAACCAAGCAGTTCCTCTACAAGGAGTTCACCCTCGCCCAATAAAACGCTGTCTTCTGATGCTTCATCCAAAGCATTGTGACCAGCAGCGAACATTCTCAACACATGTAACCTTGAAAGATTAGATACTAGTTGACGTGGAATTGTGATTAAATTTGTCCATTCCAAATTCAAACACTTGAGATTTACCAATGCCTTTAACTGTTCTGGCAACTCTGATATAGCTGATTCAGAAAGATCAAGATGTTGCAGTGAAACCAGCTCTGAAATCCCTACGGGGAGTTCGGTTAGTTTGGCGTGCGACAAATTTAAAACTTTGAGAGAGGGCATAAATTGGAAGAAGTCATTGTGGATCATCTGTAGCTTATTTTCGTTAAGAAACAAAGTAAGGAGATGAGGGCATGTAGCAACCTCAGACAGATTCGTAATTTGATTGTCCATCAATGAAATTCTCCTCACATTTTCCCATCCTTTGACCTCTGGCGCTTCTGTCAATCCAACACCTGCATAAACCAAAACGTTCCCCTTCTCATTTTCAATGTCGCATGCTATCCATAATGCCATATCTCGAATCACGTCGTGCATCTTTACTTCACCGTCTCCTCCCTCTTCCAGTAAGCAGGCATGAAGAAGAATGCCCAGAATATGGTATCCTTGGTTTTGTTCTCCAAACCGGTCCCTTTCAGTCAAAAATCCCTCGCCGATCCAACAATCTATCAAATTCTCTTTAGAAATGCTATAATCCTCTGGATATAAACTACAATATAAGAGACAAGATCTAATTGTGTCATTCGGTAAATGATCATAACTGAATTTTAAAAGAGGGTAAACCTCATTTCCCAAACCTGCAAACTGAGAACTTGATGTGCTTAATACTTGGATTGCATATCTCCACTCTTTAGGTGTCTTCTTGCAAGCCATAGCTCGGCCAATGGTAATAAGTGCCAGTGGCAAACCACCACACTCCTTAGCCGCTGTATGTGCCAGCTCAAGAATATCAGGATGACTATGTAGGGCTTCTTCCCCAACTTTCTGTCGAAATAATTCCCAAGCATCGATATCTGATAAGCACGCCACTTTAAACTTCTTATGAGCTTCCATCAAACCACAAACTTCTTCGGAACGGGTTGTGAATACCACTTTGGATGCATTATTTTTTGGACCAGGAAGAGGGATGCCCACTTTTGTTAAATCAACCCGCTGCCATAAGTCATCTAGCAACAGCACAAACTTCTTCTCCTTCAAAATCCTGAAGATGTCTAAAGCTTTCTGTTCAATTCTTCTACTCTTCCACGCATCGTTCAACAAACCAATCTTCTCCCCGATAGTTTCTTGAATGTTTTCAAGTCGCAAGTCTTTTGACACTACGACCCATATCACATAACTAAAATTAGTTGGACTCTCAAGAAATTTGTTGTTGATCTGGGTCAATAGTGTAGTTTTACCGACACCGCCCATGCCGTATAGGCCAACAATTCCGACTGATTCTTCTTCAAGACATCTCCAAACTTGCTCGAGTTGCAATTGCAGGCCTACTACTGTCGGCTCGATAGGCCTTTCATCCGCTACTGATTCTGGAGCTCTCTCAGCTACCACTTCAAAGGCTCCTTCGGCCATTAAGGTCCCGACATCTCTTAGCTTTTTAGCCACTTGTTTGCCAAGCTTGTAGCTTGAATGGCAGTTCTTGGAACAGTAGCCTCCAAGACATAGTTTCTCAATTTCTTGAGAGCCATGTCTTATCAATTCATCAGCTTCAGCTTTAACAGCGTCCACCCTCGAAAACCAGCCTCGAACTATGTTCAGCCTTATCATCATTGGTTGCCTTTCAGCGTTGACGACTCTCGCCATCACATCGTTCTTTGCTTCGATTAGTTTTCCCAATTCAGTCTCCAAGGCTACAACATTGTCTAGCAGGTTTCTTATATATGCTGCTTTTCCAAGAAAGCAATCCAGGCAACGATTGAAAATAGCACCATCGATTGAGATTTGCAAAATGTTACCCATTTTTTTTTGGATAATAGAAATCAACTACGAGAAACCAAGATAATTTTAACAGAAGCTGCTGCGGATTGAAAAAATTTTGTGTTTCTGTAAATTTAGAAAAGATCTACGCATGTACCATTCGTGACTGCTTTACTTGCATTCAATAAATTAGCCTTTTGCTTTTGTAATTAATTTAACATTTATACTCAACTTGTAATTTAATAAAAGAATTCTTCTTGTCGTTTTGCTTCTGTGCATTACGATCTTGCTTTTTGGTGTTCCATTTGTAATTAAATAAAACAACTTTTACTTTCTTTTGCCACCAACCATTACAATATTAAAAGCAATTAACGTATAGTATTACTTTTCTGACCAAGGCTGCCACAAGGTTGACCATAATAATTGGGAGGAAACAAAATCACCGACGCTTTTTTTTTCCTCCCGAATTGGCATGCCGTTTAAATAAAATTCATAAAATAAAGAAACATTGGTTCAGAAAATTTATATTTGATCAAAATTTATTGTGTTTATATTACATTAACCATTGGCCGTAATAGTATATAATGGCCTATATGCAGAGTAATTAATCAAATCCCATTGAAAGTCAAAAGTTGGTAACCAGCTAGCTAGAGTACCATAATAAAATACAATAGATTTAGTTAGTTAAATGTCTTGAAATTCATCTGAAAACCGACATGGATGCTTAATTAGGCAAATAATGGCATTAGACTAATGTAGTAACATGATGGGTCGATGCCGTGATTATAGTTATGGCATCAATATTGTAATTAAACGTAAATTATGTAAATGAAACATAAAACTTGTAAATTTAGTATAAAACTTATAAATCAACACTAACTGTAAACTAAAACATAAATTTTAGAAATTAAACATAAGATTTGTAAATAGAAGCTAAAACAAGTAAATTAATATAAAACTAGTAAATTGATATATTAATAGTAAACAAAACAAAAACTTGTAGGTAAAACTTAAAACTAGTAAATCAACATTAACTGCAAAATAAAACAAAAACTTAGATAGATATAGGGATAGCAATGGGGAGGGGAGGGGAGGGGACCAATCTTCCCGTACCCATCCTCGATATTTTGCATATGTCCCCGTCCCCTCCCCGTCCCGTCAGAATTATTTAAGAGAATCCTCATCTTCTTCTTGAATAATAACAGGGGATCCCCAAGGGTCCCCGATCCCCGAATAACTAATACATTTTCTGTTTTCGATTTTGAGTTAATCATATTAAAATAAAAAATTCAAATAAAAGTAAAGTTTGAAATATATCTTATATTAATATCCATTACAAAAGTCACATACATTAAATTAGTAAGTAATGCAGCATGTAAGAGGTACAAACTTCTGTTACAAACTATCGTTAATAAATTAATAGTCTAATACAAAATTGTTACAAATAAAATTAAATTTAGATTCAAAATTAACTTTTTCAATGGTAGTGTGGCACTTTATAAATGTGGATTATTTCCTTTACAGCATATTAGTTAAATCGAAGCAAATCAAGAGCAAATATTAGATTAAATTAGATTAGATTAGATTAAATTAGATATATTATATATAACATAAAACTAGTAAATCAACATTAAGCGCAAAATAAAACATAAATTTTGGAAATGGAACATAAGACTTGTAAATGGAAGGTAAAACAAGTAAATTACTATAAAACTAGTAAATTAATGTATTAATGGTAAATAAAACAAAAACTTGCAAATATAATATAAAACTAGTAAATCAACATTAACTGTAAAATAAAACATAACTTTTGGAAATAGAACATAATATTTGTAAAAAGAATGCAAAACAAGTAAATTACTATAAAGTTGGTAATCGATGTATTATTGGTAAATAAATAAAAAGTAAAATAAGTAAATTAATATAAGAGTTACTACAAAAAAAATCACAATTATAAAATAAAAACTCATTATAATGTTTATTACCTTATATATTTATTATTATTTTTATTTAAATTGAATTATGCTAATTTTGTATTTATGTAATACATGTGATGTTTTATTAAGGATGAAATTTATTTTTAAAATCGAATTTTGAAAAAAAATTATTTTAATATCTTTCATAGCTATTGTAAGATGAAGTTATTTTGCATCTTTCTACACTTCCTCAACAAAAACCCTAAATGGTCTATAAGTACAAATAAAAAGTTTGAAATTGTATGAAGTATGCATAAGACTCAAAATAAGATCAATTTTATTGATATATCATATATGTATCTAGTAATATAAGAATATTTTTTTAATTTTGTTTTTGTTTGATCCATATCAAGATAACTAATTGTGCTTAATTAACTTGTGTAATAAATAGATATTATTATAGAAAATGAGAAAAAAGAAGTACACAAATGTCCTAGAATAAATATAGAATTTATGGTTAAACGAATTCAATAAAACTTATTCCACTGTTTTTAGTATAATTTTTTTGTTTAATTAATGAGTAATTTTTTCTTTGTTTAATTAAAGAAAATATTTTTTTGTAAATGAATAAAATATTTTCACTAAAACTCTATAGAAACAATGTTAATTTTTTAAATAATTAATAATCTTGTATGAATTTACTGGTTTTACTTTATATTTACTAGTTTTATGTGCAATTTACAATATTTATATCTATTGCGGTATTGATGCCGTAATTTTCATTACGGCATTATAGAATTTTCCCAAATTAGTAATTGTCATCATAGATAGTAGTTTGTAAACAAATCTTTGCTAGTCTTATATATATATATAACCCCCCCCCCCCCCAATTCATGGGGAAAGACTTCAGGATTTTTAAATGCCAATATGCCATAAGTTATAGTAGTAATTTTCACAGCAATTTCATAATAATTCATCAACCAGCTAGAAGAAAGTGACATTTGTTAATTGCAAAGCAGAAAAAACAAGTCTGCAGCAAAGCAGAAAAAAAAATCTTTGCAGACTTGTAATCGGCATCCTAAATAAATTCTTGTTCGGTATTGCATTTTTACTATTTTTGTAATTTTTTTCTCTAAACGTCTTATTTACAATACACTAACAATTTTTATTTTATAATATCAGCTCTCTCTCTCTCTCTCTCTCTCTCTCTTTTTCCACAAATACTGTATCTTTTTAGTGATAAATTCTATAGTTTTGTATCTTTTTAGTGATAAATTCTATAGTTTTTGAGTTATAACGTGTTAATACAAAAAACAACCTAAATTGGCTATTGGAAGAGACAACAAAGAAAAATCAAACCAAAAGTTAAGTATAGATTGTGAAGAGGAGTAACATTACGTTATTAAAGTATTGAGATACCAAGTCCTTTTTTTTTTAAATATATTTTTCTTACTTCTGAAAAATGCCAATGTATTTCGTAGCTTTTAGTTTTTCGATTACGTTCAATTCTATTAGGAAATTGATGGGAAGCATGACCGCAACTAAAATGAAATTGTAAGAAAAAAAGAACAAGTATAAAGAGGATACTAGAAATTACGTGGTTCGGCTTTTAGCCTATGTCCACGAACGAAGACAGAAAGAAATAATTTACTAGTAAAAAGGAGTTGCAAGTATTGTAGTATTTTAGCTCACTTCCCAAAATCTCAATACACCCAAACTCTCAAAATACTAAAACAAGAGCTTATAATTTCAAGCTCTCTAAACTCTTTCTAAATACAAGAAAATTCTTTTCAAAATTGGATAGGCAAATGAGGGAATGAGCCCCTCTTTTTATAGCCAAAATCTTAGCTACTATTCACGTTTTTTAAAATTATTTATTATTGTTCAAAATTTCAAAATTCAAAGTTTGATATTAAACTTTGAATATCTAGAATTTTGAATTTGATAGTCAAAGTTTGAATATCTAGAAGTTTGAATTTGATATTCGAAGTTTGAATATCAAGACACTCAATCTTGACATTCTCTCAATTGGAGATTTGATTGAGAACTAATCAATCTCCACACCATCCTTTCTGCTTCGCCATAATCATGTTACCTATGTTTCTGCTAGGCTATAAAAGGATCTACTACAGATAAACTTGTCAGTATTTATCGGCTTTGGTCAAAATATCTGCTAGGTTCTCCTTCGTATGGATTTTTTGTAAAGCTACACTTCCATCTTCCACTACTGCTCGAACGAAGTGATACTGAACTCCTATGTGTTTTGTCCTGGAATGAAAGACTGGATTCCTTACAATATGCAAGGCACTCTAACTTTCACAAAACACAAAAATTTTCTCTTGTTTGTGCTTGAACTCCTCCAATAATCTTTGTATTCAAATAACTTCCTTGCAAGCTTGTGTAGCTGCCATATACTCTACTTCTGTTGTAGATAGAGTCACAATGGTCTGCAGTTTCGAAACCCAGCTTACAGCTGCTCCCGCAAGTGTAAACACATATCCAGTAGTGGATTCCTTTTATCAAGATCTCCTGCAAAATCTGAATCCACATAGCCCCTGACAGTAAATTCTGATCCTCCATAACATAATGCAACATCTGAGGTTCCTTTAATGTATCTCAGAATCCTCTTCACAGCTATCCAATGCTCTCTACCAAGATTCGCCATGTATTGACTGACTGCTCCCACTGCTTGTGCAATGTCCGGTCTAGTACATATCATAGCGAACATCAAACTTCTCACTGCTAATGCATACAGTACTCGAGACATCTCCTTTCTCTATGCTTTATTGCTAGGACACATACTTGAGGATAATTTGAAATTAACAGGAAGTGGGGTAAAAATTGACTTACAATTTTGCATGTTGAAGCGCTGCAAAATTTTCTTTAAGTAATTCTTTTGTGAAAGCCAAATCTTCCTGTTATTTCTGTCTCAGTGAATTTGCATCCCTAGAATCTTGTTTGTTGGTCCCAAGTCCTTCATTTCAAACTCCCTAGCCAACTGTGCCTTTAATTCCTGGACTCGATCTTTGTTGGGGCCTGCTACCAACATGTCATCCATATATAACAGCAAAATAATGAAATCATTATCTTCAAACCTTTTGTAATATACATAATGGTCTAAACTGAGTCTGTTATATCCAAGGCTCATGATGAAGGAATCAAATTTTTTATACCAACACCTCGACGCCTATTTGAGACCGTATAGAGATTTGTTCAACCTGCAAACCAAGTTCTCCTTTCCTGTTTCTGCAAAACCTTCTGGTTGGAGCATATATATTTCTTCTTCAAGTTCTCAATGAAGAAATGCAGTTTTCACATCTAACTGCTCTAGATGTAAGTCAAATGTAGCACGCATCGCCAAGACTACTCTGACTGTTGTCAGTCGAACCACCAGAGAAAATACCTCGTTGAAGTCAATACATTCTTTCTGAGCATATCCTTTCACCACCAATCTCGCACGATACCGCTCCACTTGATCATTGCCATCACGTTTGATCTTGTAAACCCATTTGTTTCCAATGGCTTTTCTTCCACGTGGTAGTGGTACAATTCTCATGTCTTTTTCTTGTGTAGAGCTTCAATTTCTTCTTGCATCGCTGTCATTCACAAAGCAACATCTGAGCTGTTTAAAACTTTATGGAAAGTTGAAGGCTCTCCATCCTCTGTTAGAAGATAGTATGCAACATTGATCTTTATGACATACTACGAGTGCCACGTTGGCGGTCGTCTCTCACGAGTTGACCGACGAACTTTTAGAGCCTCAGAGTCGACTGGTTCTTGTTCATCATGCTCCGGTGCTGCTTCAAAAGAATCTAAATCTTTTTTTCTATATTATTTTTCACATATACTGGTATAGTATATGACTTTTCTTTTACAGTGCTATCATCCTCATCTTTCCTTTGTAGTTGATCTTCTACAAAGATAATATCTCTGCTGATGACGATCTTGTAGGCAGTGGGATCCCACAGACGATACCCTTTTACTCCATCAATATATCCCAAGAAGATACATCTTCTAGATTTTGCATCTAGTTTTGTTCTTTCTTGAGCATTGTACATGACGTACACAAGACATCCAAATGCATGTAGGTAGGAATAATCAGCTGGCTTTTCTGTCCACATCTCCATTACTGTCTTCAGCCCAATAGCTGTAGATGGCGACCGATTTACTATATAACAAGCAATTTTGGCTGCTTCTGCCCAAAATGAATTAGGTAGACCAACAGTCCTCAACATAGCTCTTATTCTTTCTGTAAGAGTTCTGTTCATCCGCTCTGCCACTCTGTTTTGTTGAGGAGTATATACTACCGTGAACTGCCTCTGAATACCTTCTTACTTACAGAAAGCAAGAAACTCGCCGTCTATATACTTTCCACCATTATCTGTCCTCAAGCACTTGACCTTTTTACCAGATTCAAGTTCCACCCGTACTTTGTATTCTTTAAATACTAGAAATACATTTGACTTTTTCTTAATTGGATACACCCAACATCTTCTGGAATAATCATCAATGAAAGTCACAATGTACTTTGCACCTCCCATGGATATATCCAGTGATTCCCAAACATCAGAATGAATTAAGTCTAGAATATATTTTCTTCTAGCAATAGATCTACTAAATTTTAATATATACTGCTTACTTGTAACACAATGCTCGCAAAATGATAAACTTACCGATTTGAGCCACGGAAGCAATTTTCGCTCAGAGAGAATTTTCAAACCTTGTTCTGACATGTGACCAAGTTTGAGATGCCACATCATCGTTGATTCTTCTCCATTTGACGCAACACACACATCAGCCTCCTGTAGTATTTCTCCTTTAAGCATGAATAAATTAGCATCGATCTTTTTTGCCTTCATCAATACAAGTGCACCTTTAACGATCTTCATAATTTCATTCTCCACATGAGTTTTGTACATATGACTATCCATTTATCCCAAAGACAAAAGATTTTTCTTCAGGTCGTTGACATATCATACCTCCCCAATTGTGCGAATTGTACCATCAAAAATTTTTATTTTGATAATACCAATACCAGCGATATCCAAGGTATGATCATTACCCATATATACAGATCCTCCTGAGATAGGTTTATATATGTGGAACCATTCTCTCCGAGAGATCATGTGCTAAGTAGCTCCTGAGTCTATAAGCCAGATATCAGATAGTCGTTTTCTGCCTTCTGAAACAGTTATTGCCTCGTTATAGAGAATTTCGCCATCATCCGAGGCACTTGCTACAAAACCCTGAGCATTTGATGACTCAAGTTCTTTGCCCTATCTTCTCTTCTGGTTACTCCAACACTCTTTCTTGACGTGCCCTTTCTTGCCACAGTTGTAGCATTTAACATTATTCTTACTTCTGGATTTTGATCTACCATGATTTTGACTCCCACTTGGGCCACGTTCCGTTGATCTCCCTCTCGTCACCGATAGCGTCTCCGCTTGCTGCGAACTTGCTTGTCTGTTTTCCTTATTTTTTCGCCTGCTCTCCTAATTTAATATAGAGGCTGCAACATCGTCGAAAATTAGACTGTCCACTGGATTGTTGCTCATCAGGTTGATGATGAACTGATCATACGAATCTGGTAGACTTTGAAGTAGAAGCTCTGCACATTCATTCTCCTCTATATTATGACCCAACGTTGTGAGCTGTGAAAATAGAGTCTTTAAGGTGTTGATGTGGTCGATCACCATTGTAGATTCCGCCATTCGAAGAGTATAAAGTTTCCTCTTCAAGAAGATTTCATTGTGTAGTGACTTGACCTCGTATAATTTTGTAAGAGTATCACATATTTCATTCGCTGTATTTTTCTCTGCCACACTAGATAATACTTCATCTGCAAGTGCCAAGTGTAGATCAGAAATGGCGTTACCATCTATCTCGTTTCACTTGTCATCAGTTATCTCCATGGACCTTTCTCTAATTCCTGCCAAGCAATTATTTTTCCTCAATACAGCTTTCATCTTCATTTTCCACAACGAAAAATTATTTCCGTTAAATTTCTCAATTTCATACTTTGCCGTCATTTTGTTGATAAATACTGCACACAAGCTAGTATACCACCTTAAATAGTTGTGAGTATGTGTGAGAATGCACATTAGGAAAGTTCCTAGGAAAGACTGGAGGGGTCACAATGGTCCCACTTAAAACCCAGACTCCTTAAGCTCTTATCGCCTTTGTGACAGAACTTTCTTAGACATGTACAAAACCATACAGTTGCTTTACTCACACCATTATTCCCTGTTTTGCACAGTCAAATTCTTGGATTGCTCCCACCGTTTCATGTGAATAGTACCGTATACGTAAACAGTACCATATACGTAAACAGTATCTTATACGTGAACAGTACCCCTTACGTGAACAGTACCCGACACCAAAAAATACAACCAATAGCTCTGATACCACTGTTAGGAAATTGATGGGGAAGTAGGATCACAACTAAAATGAAATTGTAAGAAAATAAAGAACAAGTATAAAGAGGATGCCGGAAATTACGTGATTCGACTTTTAGCCTACGTCCACGGACGAAGACAGAAAGAAATATTTTACTAGTAAAAAGGAGTTACAAGTATTGTAGTATTTTAGCTCACTTCCCAAAATCCCAATACATCCAAACTCTCAAAACACTAAAACAAGAGCTTATAATTTCAAGCTCTCTAAACTCTTTCTAAATACAAGAAAACTCTTCTCAAAATTGGATAAGCAAATGAGGGAATGAGCCCCTCTATTTATAGCCAAAATCTTAGCTATTATTCATGTTTTTTTAATTATTTATTATTGTTCAAAATTCAAAGTTTGATATTAAACTTTGAATATCTAGAATTTTGAATTTAATATTCAAAGTTTGAATATCTAGAAGTTTGAATTTGATATTCAAAGTTTGAATATCAAGACACCCAATCTTGACAAATTCTTCTATTTTTTCATGTATTGTTTAACAAACCAATCTGCTTCCCGATAGTTCCTTGAATGTTTTCAAGTCGCAGATCTTTTAACACTACGACCCATATAATGCGGTCCCAGTCAGTAGCTAGCTACAATCAATCAATAAAATTAAAATGTTCTTCTTCGGGTGAGAACAACAACCACAAGATAAAGAGTTTGAATAATTTTCTACCTCCTTTTATTATGTTGGAGCCTTTATTTATAATGCTAAACATAACAAACTCAGCCTATAATAATGGCTGCAATCAAAATACATAAACTGAAATAACACCCTTGCTACTTTTACGAAACACAAACCTAAACAACAACTACTAAGGATTTGATCTTATCCTCTATCCTAAGGATGTGATCTTATCCACAATCCTTGCACGATTGTTATTCTCACATGTAATCATGCATGCATGAACCATGCAAAGGCAAGGCTCAAGTCTTCACGTCGTGTACTTGGGATTTGGCTTTTGTCCTCTGCTGGACTTGCGTAGCTCCCGTGACTGCTCCTTATCACCATATCACATAATTAAAATTAGTTGGACTCTGAATAAATTTATTGTGAATATGAGTCAATAGTGTAGTTTTACTGACACCGCCCATGTCGTATAGGCCAACAATTCTGACTGATTCCTCTTCAAGACATCTCCAGGCTTGCTCAAGTTGTGATTGCAAGCCTACTACGGTTGGTTCGGTGGGTCTCTCATCTATCGCAGGTTGTGGTACTTCCATAGCTACCACTTCAAAAGCTCCTTCAGCCATTAAAGCCTTGTCATCTCTTAGCTTTCTAGCTACTTGTTTGCCAAACTCGTAGCTTGACTTGCAGTTCTTGGAACACTAGCCTCCAAGACATAGTTTCTCAATTTCTTGAGAGCCACGTGTTGTCAATTTGTCAGCTTCGACCCTGGAAAACAGCCTTGAAGTTTGTTCAGCCTTTTCATCATTGGTTGCCTTTCAGCGGTGTTGACCCTCCCCATCACATCATCCTTTGAGTCGATTAGTCTTCCCAATTCAGTCTTCAAGTCTTCAACATTTTCTTGGAGGTTTTTAATTTATGCTGCTTTTCCAAGAAAGCAATCCAGGTAACTATTAAAGAGAGCGTCGTCGCATGTGATTTGGAAAATGTTATCCATACTTTGGATGAGAATTCAGCCACGAAAATCTAAGAAGAATTTAACGATTGAGTTCGATGAATAGAAGCTGCTGCGAAGAGAACATCAACTTTGAATTATGATCTCTTTTGTTTGTGCTTGAAAGGATTACCCGTGTTTTTTTTTAAATACTGATTACATTTCAGACTACTGAATTACATAAATATTTATAATTGCTATTACAATATATATATTATACTGATATTTACAATTAGACATATAATTGAGACTTATAATATTAGGAGCCCCCTATGTTACGATTAACGTAACGTACACCCACACACAGCAACAGTGGTGGGGTCCCACTAATGAATATTGTTGCTGTGCGTGGACGTACGTTACGTAAATTGTAACGTAGCACTGGCCATAATATTATATTAAATGCTATTGAATACTTGCCTAGACAAATAACTTTCACAAACAAGGGATGTAGGGATGGCAATGGATTGGATCTGACCCAGATCCACGTGATCCAAATCCAATCAGATCGGATTTGGGTCGGTTTAAAATGAATTTGGATTAGATTTGAATATTGATGTGCGGATCTAAGACGGATCTGGAGCAGGTATGGATCTATCTTAATATCTAAATCTATATCTATATCTACCCATCTTTTAATTTAATTTTATTTTAAAAGTTTCTTAACAATTGTGGAATTATAATGATAATAAATTTTATTCATAACATATTAGTGGTATTTACTATGCATTTAAACTCTTAAAGCTTAAAGGTTAGTTTTGTAAATTTAAAGGTCAGCCAGTCCCAAAGTATATATATGCAATATTCAAATTGCAAGCCAAGTAATACAACCTAACAATTTATTTTATTATATTGGCCAAATAATTTTTAAGGAATATCGGTATTCATATAGTTAGTCAAATATGATCATAATAAAAATAATAAAAGACTGAATATAAATTATATTTAATTTATATGTTATTATCTAATGTTATAGGAATGAGGGTGGGTGTGTCGTAGATATTAGAATAATGAATGAGACAATAAAATATTAGATTGACCTTATTCCTGCAATTACTTTTAAAGGATATTTTATTATCTTATTTGTTGTTTTCATATAAAAGTATAAGCTACAATATTTATTATATTTTTGAGAAAATTATATAATTTATTTGTTATCAATACATTTTAGCCTTCAATTTTCATTCTAAAAAAATATTACTTTTTAATTGCTGAGTTTTAGAATTCATGACAGATCTAGAGCGGATTTGGATTTTATTTTTTTCTTCAGATTTAGAGCAGATATATATTTATTTCTTTTTTGGATCTGGATATGGAGCGAAAAATATGAATTTATGACGGATCTGGAGCAAATACAGATCTTGATTTTTTTTATAGATTTGGATATGGAGTAGAGTAGATCAAACTCATATCTACCCCATTGCCATCCCTAGAGGGATGTCTCTATTTCACTTGTATTTCATAAGGGAGAAAGACTTACAAAAAACTCCACACAATCATGCATAATGCTTAATTGAGAGAATTCGAGTCCATGAGGACTCGAACCCTTACCTTCACAATCATGCTTAACTGTGAGAGTAGAGGTTCAACGCTGGGCTAAAGGCCCATTGACAAGATTAAGCGTGTTCGATTTAAATAACCAAACTTTAATTTCCTTTAACAAAAGAGACTATCCCACTTGTAATTAAATAACTAAACGTCTCTTTTGCCACTTGTAATTAAATAATTAAACTTTAATTTGTTGTTTACAGCGTTACATTGATAAAATATTTAATTACAAAATTTTGATAAAATTATGAAAGAAATAAAATATTAAAGTAGTTACGCACAATTTACTTTTAGTCAAAATATTTCTACTTTTTTAATACAATTTTATAGTGCCCCGGGTGCACGGTATCCCTTGTTTTTGGTAAGTTACTCCATCTTGTTTGCTGAAAAGCGAACAAAATTAGAAGTTTTGAAATTTTAACATATAAGTCTAATATATTTCTACTATTTACACTTAAGAGTATATTTCTACTATTTATATTTGAATACTAAATCATAGTTGATTATTGTTGAGTGTTAGAAAATGCATATTTATAAAGGAGAAAACCGTTATTTTACATTTCAAGTCTTACTAACAACCCTTACTTTTATGTGTTTTAGCTTTTTGTAATTTAATTATGTGTGTTTTATTTTAATTAAATATTTTATGTATCTTAGGGGCATCATAGTCATTTCACAATAAACGAGAGATCAAACGGTAAAACGGACATCACTTTTGAACTCAGGACGGTCGAAAACCTTAGGAGGAGCATAAAAGGAAAAATGGCACTGTTCACGTGTACGACACTATTCACATGTACGGGTACTGTCTACGTTACTGTTCACGGCACTGTTCACATAAACGGATCGATGACGTGGCATTGACCGATGATGTGGCATTGACCGATGACGTGGCATTGACTGATGAGGTATCAAGATCCTATTGGACTAAAATTGTTATGCACTGTTGATCGATGACGTGGCAGTATGTCAGTAGACTAAAAAATGCGCGTAAGGTACATGCAACACATGAGATTATTTATTGTGCAAACTGCGTTATTGTTCAAACCGTGTGCAAACCGTGTCACTGTTCACGTGTACTGTTGACTGATGACGTGGCGCAATCCTGAGCGTCCAAACTGTTTTTAATCCAATGGTCATGATTTACTCGATGTATCTATAAAAAGGGGGCCTCCCCTCCTAATTTTGACCTCTGAATCCATTTTTTGGACTCTATTTTCTGTAATTCCTTCTCCATCTTGTATTTTCTACGTATTTTAATAAATTCTCATTTTGCCCCTAGTTCAATTATGAGTGGCTAATTTTCTTTCAAACTTGGGTTGAAGGTGAAGTCTCAACATGTGTCATGGGCTTTATTTAGTAAATTTATTTTCTCTTCCCCTGTAGTTTTTGTGGATGTTTTGACTTCTCGTTGACAGATAATAATAATCTTGTCTAGTACCGCCCTGGTTTCACCGGCTTTCTAGTATAAGGTTATTATTATTTGGCACGATAAGCCCTTAACACCATATTTATTAGAGCGTGGTTCATGAGGTGTGGATTCCTCCCCTCATGATTTAATTGGTATTAATAAGTAATATTTAGCCCATGATGCATGTTGCTACGGATTCAGATACCCAAGTACGTCATTTCAATAGAATTCTCTTCAATTTATTTTTGCCATTTCAATTCCAATTTTAGAATTTATTCTCGACGTTTTAATTTAAGTTTTAGCATATTCTAAATCATTTCCACCACAGATCCAACCACTCATTTACAAAATTAATTCTACACACAATTAAAATCCACCTCCTCGTGGGATTGACACTCGTCACCATTGATCTATAATACAATAGATTCGTGCGCTTGCGAGTTCAATAAAATTTGCACAACAATTATTATGAAATTTTTTAACATTGTCATTTGGTCATATTATTATTGATAAATTAAAATTTAATTAAATATTAAAATTATTTATTATACATTAAATTGATATTATATTATTTTCAAAAAATAAAAAAATCATGTATTAAAAAGTTTTTTCAAGTTATTGCGCTTATACTGTCATTAATTTTAATAGTAAATTAGATCAATTGATCAAAATATAAAATTTAAAAATAATTCAAAATCATGTGTTAAACCTTTGACTATTTTGCCTTTTTGAAAAACAATAGGGATATCAATGTTAAAAACTAAAGAGAATACATCCATTCCGTTGAAGTAAGTTCTACGTTAGATCTAACATGCAACTCATATTTACTTGAATTATAGGAATCATAATTGGAATGAGCCGGATTACCATTAATGTATTTGTTTTGCCTTAGAATTGAAATCAAAATAAGTTAGATTGTATCAAATTACTAAAAGGTACTTAATGAACTATTGTCATAATTATTCTTGTGTATTTTAATTATTGTGATTATATGTTCAAAAATTATTATTATTAGCAGTTATTGTTAATCATATATTAATATATTAATTACTTGTAAAAATTTTATCAATAGTAGTAGTAGTAATTATATTAATATATTAATTAATTATATTATACTTATTAATCAATTAATCATAATAAATTTTTAACTGAGGACAAATGGACATTTTTTATTTTATTTGGGGGGGGGGGGGGGGGAATAATCAATTTTGAGAATCGAAGGTTGGTTCCCACGACTAGCCTTGGGAATCAATCTCCCGTTCCATATTCCTAAATTTAAGTGAGTCCTACGATTTCGATTCTAATTCTTACCTTTATTTTGTGAAGTAAACACCGTTAATGATTCCGATTTCCTAATTCAAAAAGTAAACATAACATAAATGGAACTTACAGAGACTATTGATCAAGATTCTATGAAAGATTGGATTGTAGAAAGAAACATTGGTTTCTAGGAGTTTTCAAGTGCTTTTATTTCAAGAATTTCGAAAAAATAAATTGGTGCAAGTATTGGTATTTGACAATTTATTGTTATATTTTTCAAAAAATCTTATATTTAATTATATTTTCGTTATCACAGCTCTTGAAATGATTACATCATATGGATGTCACAGGGATAAAACATAAAAATAACTTCGTACTTAAATTTGTCCAAAGCCACTAATTTTTCTATCCATTATAATAACAAATCTTCCTTTACACATTAAAAAAAAAAACAAAAAGAAAAAATTTCTTGTAATTTATTTCTTATTTATTAAATGATAAATTGATATTTAACAAGTCAACTAACAATTAACTAATATATAATAATGTACTGTTGAATTTTAATAATCTATATATTCTTACTTGATAACTCGTAGCTACCAATCACACCTTTTTAGAAAGTTACCATAAAAATGAGATCATGAAGAATCGTTATCCTAGGAAAATTGCATATCTAATAATGTAAACATTCTCTTTTTCTTCTTCTATGTAAGGGAGCACTATTTCAGTTCTATGAGCCAAGACAATATTAAAACTGTTTATTTAATTGATAATTAAATTAGTTTCAGAAATTGAACACGATAATTTGTAAGATCATTGAGTTTTAACTTTCAAGTCTTATTGATGAAATTTGGGCATTTCGTAATAAGAAGCTTTACGTTAAGCTTTTCTAGATGCATGCCTGCTTGTTACATCATATGTGTATGAATTACAAGTGGAAACTTACATATGCGACGGTCGAACAACTGAACAAGGGGTCAACATGAAAAAACAATCCAGTCTAGCACTCCTGCAAACATCATCTTTGCAGGTTCCGATTCCGTGATTGAATACGCACTTTCACATATAACTATTAACTAACTAATAAAATGCTGTGCAAGAGTAAGAGCTGCTAGACAAGTCAAGACGTACAAACACAGAACTCATCAAAGTGGTCAGTCCAAATATTAAAACTTTCATCCAATTCCTCACTTGCAGAAGAAAATAATGACAAAGGAATTGATTTCAATGGCAGTACTGTTCTTGCATTTGTACAGTTATAAGTAGCCAAAACATTCAACAGTATCACCTCCCGGGGATCAATCATCGGACTTTTTTCCAAACTATTTATGTTTCCAATAACTCCGACAAAGCTTAGTGCAATAGCCTATATATACTAACATCTGCTCTGACAGGAACTTCTCCCCAAGGCGTAAACCACTTATATGTAAATTTGAAAGCAGTCCAATTGTTGGGAGTCATGGCAGAAAACGCCGCCAGAAGCACCCTTATCAAAGCCAGAGACCTCTTCCTACTCTCCGAAAGTGGAGCTGCTCCCTCATAGAATAAGGCATCCCTCGAGGAATCAACGTTTGCTAAATGATCAATCAAACCAAAAGTTTCATAGATTAAAAAGAGGATAGCATTATAAGGGATATTAAAGCATTGACGTAAATATTTTACTTTAAAAATTATCTTTTTGGTGCTACTACTTTAAAATGCTAGCAACCAATTTTCATACTTTTTGCTCTCATAAAACTATTTTCAGCAGATAGAACAAGAAATGAGAAAGCAGGAAATAGAGTATTTCTTACATGAAGGGAATTGACAAGTAGAATGCAAGAAAAAGCAGGCACCACACTAGAAATCAAATATAATATTCGCTGTCCCACCAAACAAGTAAAAGTATTGAGTATGATGGAAAGATTGATTGTTAGTGAGTAATAGTTGTTCATTCAATAGCCACTAGGTGCGTGCCTATCTATGCACAAAGAAATTAATTTTTTTACTCCAACTCTAACGATGTTTCGCTTCTAAAAAAATTTTGTTACATATTTTGATTATCTTATTATACTCTCATCTCTTTCATAATTTATCTTAAATATTCAGGAACTTAAAAGAAAAGTAATTCACATACATGTGTAAAATATATATATATATATATAATAAAAAAAATGTAGTGTTGAAGGGTGAAGTATTTGAGATGACCAAATTTCAAAAAAAAAAAAAAGAAGCAGAGAAACTTGCTTTGTCCCTTTTCAACTTTTGACATTAAAAATGTGAAATATTACTCTCTCATAAAATTACAATCTTTAAAGTATTTTAAACAATTATAAACATCAATTTATTTTATTTTTATTAAAAAGATAAAAAAATTTATCAGTATAATTTATTTTTTTATCTTTTAAATAAAATTAAATTAAGTTGAAGTTTATAATAATTTAAGAAATATTTTGAATATTATTATTTTGATAATCGAGATCATCTGGATCTTACCTACAGTAAAAGCGATGAGCCACTTGTCTTCAATAATTCAAAAAGACGAAAGGATATAAAATGAATGCATTAGCTGGCCACTTGTCTTCAGTAATTCAAAAACATGAAAGGACATAAAATGAATGCATTAGCTGGCAACCAACTGTCCTTAATAATAAGTGCATCAAGTGTTTCACTTGGGGCCAAAACTACCTTCCAGCGGTTGGAAGGTACCACCTCATTTGTCTTGTTATGGCAAGCCGTTGGATATAAGAGTAGTAAAATCCAACGGCTAATAAAAGACAGAAAATAAAAGAACATGAAGAGTATTCCCGGTGGAAAGAATCTCAATTGACCTGGCAGGAATAAAATATTGTAAATAAAATTAATTATGTGAAATCGAAATTACCCCTATAGAAGTTATTTTTGAAGTCCTACAATTTTTCTAATCACAGTAAACACCAACACCGCACAGATGACCGATCAGCCGCGTTCAGACGCCGATTTCATGAACAAAAAAGTAGTTCTTGTAAATTTCTGTTTCACTCAAAAAAAAAAAAAAAACAATGAATGACATGTCTTTAATCTTTGTATATCCCCTGTTTCTCTTGGAAGATTGTGAACGACGACTCTTCTCTGATTGGCACTTGTAGGCTGCTGGGAAATTTACTAAGGGGCCACCAATTTATAAGTATCGGAACAATTATTAAAGACGTAGGGGCCACCAATTTATAAATATACGCGAAACAATTATTGAGGATTGTGCATGATGACTTTTCTCGGCTTGGCATTAAATTTCCAAGGGGCCACCAATTTGTAAATGTCTGTAAATAAATAAATAATATAAGTATTACTACTAATTAATATATTAATATATTATTAACAATAATTATTAATAATTATATATTTTTAATAAATAATCATAATAATTAATATATTATTTTAATTAAGTAATTTATATTAATATTATTAGTTAATATATTTTTTATAATAATTTTTATTATAGTTGTTATAATTAATTAAAAAAATTTAAAATTAATTAATTTATTAATTAATAATAATTATAACAATAATGTATTAAGTATTTTTTAATAATTTGTTACAATCTAATTCATTCCGATTCCGATTCCGATTCTAAGACAAAGTAAACACATTAATGACAATTCAACTTATTCTAAGATAAAGTAAATACTTAAAATGTGTTCTACAATTTGTCTAATCACAGTAAACGCCAACACCGGTGACCAATCAGCCGCATTCGGACGCCGATTGCAAGGAAAAAAAAGCAATTCTTGTAAATTTTTATTGGACGCTAAATATGGTTGCTATGGATGATTTTGTGAATGGTTTTGCATGTTATGAATTGTGTGAGGAGTTTAATCATTAGCTTCATACTGCTGAGTTTCAGTATGCTGTGTTGATTCCTTTGTTTCCTTTAATAACGATCATATTTTAAAAGTACTTGCAATTTTTTTTTTCAAGGGCCACCATAGCCTAACCTATGGATTTCAAATAATTTTATTTAACTAACTCAAGTTTGAAAAATTATGGGATGGGGATATAAAAATTCTACCTTTTAAAACAAAAGAAAATTAAAAAAATTCTTAGTAGTTTTTTATTGTACATTGAAGAATACAAATTAATACTTGGAAAAAGGAAAAAAAACTAAAACTAAAATGAAATACAAAAGCTATAACATGCAAAATGCAAATCTATAATTGGAACTTCTCCAAGAGCATAAGTATGCTCAGCCGTACAACCTAAATGACCAATCAAACCAAAAGTATCATAGATTACAAAGAGGATAACACATTATTAGGAATATTAAAGCATTGAAGTACCTTTTTTTTTTTTTTTTGGTTTTTCCCTCTACTTGTGCTTCTTAAAAATGCTAGTAATTAATTTTCATACATTTTGTCGTCATAAAATTATTTTCAGCAAATAGAACAAGAAAATGGGCATGTAAGAAACAGAACCTTTTTCACATGAAAGGAATTATCAAGAAGAATGCAAGGAAAAGCAGGCATCACACCAGAAATCAAATACAATATTCACTGCTCAGGAATTAAAAACTCCACTCAAAAAGATTTGAAATAGGGAAGAAAAGCATCTTCAGTTGCTTTGTCCTCCCATTCAAGCTCTTTCCACCAGTCTGGTTCTCCACGAAACTATTTTCAGCAGATAGAACAAGAAATGAGAAAGCAGGAAATAGAGTATTTCTTACATGAAGGGAACTGACAAGTAGAATGCAAGAAAAAGCAGGCACCACACTAGAAATCAAATATAATATTCGCTGTTAAGAATCTGTACTAGTCTAAAGACAGAATTTCTTTTATCTATCTTGTAATCGATAATTTAATACAAATTCTTCCAAAAAAAAATTAATAAAAATAAATTAAAAAATGGGGTATTTTTAAAAAGACTCTTTTGTTGTGGCTCCATAACAATGGGGTGTTTGGTATCTACTTTTGTTGCTTAATGGCTTTAAATTACTGTCAGCACTAAGCTCTATCTCAAAAGCACTTCTTTTGAAAGTGTTTTGTTGGTTATTCAATTTTCTTCCACATTCACATGCATATCTATCAATTATGTATTTGACTTTTTGTTGCTCATCAAACCTTGTCAATTCATTCCACTTAATTTATGGCTTCAGCACTAAGCACTACTGTTTCAAAAGCACTTCTTAAGTGTTCGCTGGTTTTCCAATTTTCACCCACATTCACATGCATGCATCGATGGATTACATTTTGGACACAAACATTCTCACGGGCTCAATTGCGAGGGTAGAGTACTATTTGCATGTGAGTAAAAGAACAATAATTGGATGAGAGCTTTAAATTATTATTATTGTTTTTTTTTTAAGAATCACCCATTAATCGGTTGTTAAACTGTTTTATTACTTCTTTTTTAGCTCTTGTGATGGTGATTTTTTTCCCAATATCCAGACATTAAGACTGCCTCATAATAGAGCTATCTAACCAGATCCAATGAATTAACACAATTTTCTAATAATTCATTGTAAAACAGACTGAAAAGTTAAATTAAGATTTTTTTTTAAATACTAAGATTCTTCAAACTTTTGTTGGAAAACAAAAGAAATGCAATTTTAAATATTAATTTTTTTAACAAGAATATTCTCAAACATATCTTTAAAATTTGTTGATTTCTGATTGTAATTACATTAGTTGAGTTTAATGGAGATCCCATATGATCAGTTCATCCTGGTTGCACGCTTGTGGAGCCCTCATACAATTTTGAGAGAAGAAATACAAGCTTTTTTCTGTCGTTGCCATTCCTAAATAAAATGGTCATTTAAATGGATAAATATCCTCTCCTGATCTAAGTTCTCATGAGCTTTTAATGATTTGATGCTATGAGTATTTAAGTGATAGTGTATGAGTAGAATTTAATTTTTTTATTTATTAACTGTCAATCACTCATATGTATTTTTACTTAGTAGGAGATCAAATCATGAGAGAATTCTAATCTCATTCAAATGCCGAGAGTGGGCATAACAAATAATGCCTAACAATTTTGTGTTCAGTTTCTTGTCCAAGTTAACTTTGTTTTGCAATTTTTTTCTTATAATAATGCATATTTCGACATAGTAAATAATTTTTTAGATACTTTTGATAGTTTAATATATATACCCTTATAATTAAGAGAAAAATTGTGATACCGTGCTACAATTGTATACAACCATTAGATTTCAATAGACTCCACCCATTCAAATAAATTCAACGACTAGATGTAACTGTAATACCGTATCATATTTGTACCGTAGTCGAAACTTTATAATTAATATTATAAACGAAAAAAGATATAATTTTAACATTTACAAAATAAACACTTTCGTCCAACCCGCCTCCCTTAGTCTCTTTATTCTCCTTTTGCTTTTTGTTTTTTGTTACCCTCTCTATTCCTCCTCTTCTGCTCCACAGCTTCTCTCTCCCTCCTTTTCTTCTTCTCTTTCTTCCTCCTTTCCTTTTCTTTCTTCTTCTCTCTCTTTCGCGTCACCTTCACGTCTTTTTCTCTCATTCTCCCTTTTATAGATTAAATTTTTTTATTTTAACTAGCTTTTATAAGTAGAAGACTTCCAAAACGACGGTAGGTGCATTCAATTTTCCTCTTCTTCATTCAACTTTTTTTATTCTATTGTCTTTTTATTTCTGTGCTCCTTTGATTTTATAGTTGTGGTGGGCTCCGTTTTTCTTTTACCTTTTGTGGTGGGTTTTGCTTGATTTCTAGGCTTGCTAGATCCACCCTCCACAACCACAAACTCGTTCCCCTTATTCCGTTTCTCATTTTGCATTTCGTAAACCCATAATTGATCTGTTTCTTTTTCTTTACCCTCAAAAAAGGAGAAAAATGTCAATCATCGGAGAGGCGATCCTGATGGCGTCCGTTGATTTGCTGCTCAATAAGTTGGATTCAGATGAGATTCAGTTATTTGCACGCCAACAGCATATCCAGGCCGATCTAATGAAGTGGAAGGAGATGTTGGTGATGATCAAGGCGGTGCTTGATGATGCTGAGAAGAAGAAGACTGATGAGTCTGTGAACATGTGGCTTGGCGGGCTTCAGAGCTTGGTTTATGATGTCGAAGACTTGTTGGATGAGTTTCAAACTGAGGCTTTCCGGAGGAAGTTGCTTCTTGCAAATGGAGAACCAGCTGCTACTCATGATCATCCCAGTAGCAGCCGTACAAGTAAGTTTCGGAAGCTCATTCCTACTTGCTGCACCGCTCTTACTCCACAATCGATTCAGTTCGATTACGTCATGATGTCCAAAATCAAAGAGATCAACGACAGATTTCAAAATATTTTATTACTGAAAGAAATGCCGGGTTTAAACAATATTTTTGCTCGGAAGACCACAAAAGAGAGGTTACGCCCACCCACAACCCTTTTGGTGCGTGCGGTCGATATATGTGGCAGAGAAATAGAAAAGAAGGATATTGTTGAATTATTGGTGAGGGATGATTTAATGAATGATGGCCGATTCTCTGTTTTTCCTATTGTAGGTATGGGTGGGCTGGGAAAAACTACTCTTGTTCAGCTTGTCTATAATGATGGTCGAGTGCGGGATCATTTCGATCTCCTAGTATGGGTTTGTGTCTCTAATGATTTCGATGTTGTCAGGCTAACAAAACAAATCTTGCGATACATTGTTGCTGACCCAAATGTGGATTGTCACGACTTGAATTTGCTTCAACTGAAACTGAAAAATCAACTATCCGGAAAGAAATTTTTGCTTGTTTTAGATGACGTGTGGAACGAGAGTTACAGTGATTGGGTTGATCTCAGTCGCCCATTTGAAGCCGGCGCACCGGGAAGTAAAATTATTGTCACCACTCGTAATCAAGACGTTGCAGAAATCATGGGGACTGTTCCAGCTTATCAATTAAAAAAGTTGTCAGATCATGATTGTCTAGCTGTATTCGCTCGACATTCTTTGGGGACGAGAGATTTCAGTTCACATAAGTCACTGGAAAAAATTGGCAAGAAGATAGTGACCAAATGCGATGGCTTGCCCTCGGCGGCACAATCACTTGGAGGACTTTTATATGGAACACATGACAGGCGTGACTGGGAAAATGTGCTCAGAGCCGAGATGTGGGAATTAGCAGAAGACAGAACGCTTTACATGTCGGCCCTTGCAACGAGCTATCATCCTCTTCCTCCTACTTTTAAACAATGCTTTGCATACTGTTCATTGTTTCCAAAAGGTTATGCATTTGAAGATAAAGAGATAATTTTATTGTGGAGTGCTGTGGGTTTCCTAGATCACGTACAGAGTGGGAATGCTAGTGAAGATTTAGGTCGAAAGATATTTAGAGAGCTATGTTCAAGATCCTTTTTCCAGGAATCGGAGGAGGATACATCACGATTTGTGATGCCCGACCTCATCAATGACCTTGCTCAATGGGCTGGTGGGCAAATCTACTTCAGAAGGGAGGATGACAGGCAACAAAGGTTTTCCCAAAATCTCTGTCATTTTTCTTACATTCGTGGAGATCGTGATGGTGCCAAAATGTTTGAAAACTTATATGACATCGTATGTTTGCGAACATTTTTACCAGTAAACTTGTCAAATATTTCACGAGGATTCTTGGCTAGTACCGTTCTTCCTCAATTGTTAAGGCTGCAACGCTTAAGGGTCTTCTCTTTGTGTGGATATGGAATCGACAACCTACCAGATTCAATTGGTGAGTTGAGGCGCTTAAGGTACCTAAACCTATCGAGAACGTTAATTGAAGTTTTGCCTGAATCAGTCAACAAGCTTTACAATTTGCAGACACTTTTGTTGGAAGATTGTGATAGACTAAAGAAGTTGTGTGCAAGCCTGGGAAACCTCATCAACTTGCATCATCTCAATAATTCAAATACAGATTCATTGGAGGAAATGCCAATAGGAATTGGTAAGTTGACTTTGCTTCAGACATTGTGTAGTTTTGTTGTGGGAAAAGACAGTGGTTCTGGGTTAAGAGAGCTAAAATTGTTGAAGCATCTTCATGGGACACTCAACATATCAAAATTGGAGAATGTAAAATGCATTGTTGATGCCAAGGAAGCTCAATTGGATGGAAAGAAGAATCTTAAAGTGTTATTGCTTCGATGGACTTGCAGTACTGATGATTCATCTTTAAGGGAGGCAGAAACTGAGAAGGGTGTGCTTACCATGCTAAAACCTCATAAAAATCTGGAGCAAATTTGTATCAGTGGCTATGGAGGTACAGAATTTCCAACTTGGTTAGAAGATTTCCCTTCCTCAAACTTAGTGACCCTGAAATTTGAAGATTGTGGCATGTGTACTTCTTTGCCGTCAGTCGGCCAATTACCCTCTCTAAAGCATCTTGTAGTACGTCGAATGAGTAGTGTAAAAAGATTGGGTTTAGAGTTCTATGGGAATGATGGTCCAATTCCATTTCCATGCTTAGAAACTCTTTGTTTTGACGACATGCGAGAATGGGAAGATTGGATTCCTTATGGATCTAGTCAGGGAATTAAATTGTTTCCTAAGTTGAGAGAGCTTCGTATTTTAAGATGTCCTAAACTACAAGGGACATTGCCAGAAGGCCTTCCTGAATTGAAGATGTTTGTTATTCAAAGTTGTGAAGAACTGTCAGTTTCAGTTACGAGTCTTCCAACTCTTTGCAGATTCAGAATTGGTGGATGTAAAAATGTACCAGATTCTTTTCATATGTAAAAATGTATCAGATTCTTTTCATTCTCTCTAATTATATGTATTATTTTTCCCTTCCACTTAAAATTTTTAAAGTCATTAGACTCAAAAAAATACTTAATGTTGGGATGGTTGAGAGAACCATGAGATAAACGGCATACTGTCGTTTCGCGCGTGTTCTTTTGGCCCCACTCCCACTTTACTTTAAGCATTTTCTCTTCTGTTTTTTATATTATTTTATCTCTCTTATGTTTTTTTCTTCTTGTATCTTCTTCTTCTTCTCTTTTTTCTGTCTCTCTCTTCTGCAATTTCTTCGTTACTTCTGTCCATCGTCAATTTCATCTTCTTCATCAGCAACATCATCATCACAATTATCTTCTTTTTCCTCCTGTCAATTTTGTTTCTTCTTCATCAACATCAAAATTTGAATTCATCTTCTATCTTGTATAATTACAAGCCAAGCACCCCTTTGACTTGAAATCAAAAAATCAAAATCAATTCGTTTGTCGTTCTTCATTTTTTTGGGTTTTTTAGAACAAAAAAAAAGGGAAAACACACTTGGAATAATGGAGAGAGTGCCGATGATGCCGATGAAATTGAGGGGAGGGAGAAGATACAGAAGTTTTTGGTGCTGGAGGGATGAATTGGCTGCAGCAAACGTTAAGTTTAAAAAAAAAAGAAAAAGTAACGTGGGGGTTAGGGCCAAGAGAACATGCGCGACACGGTAGCACAAGCTGCCATTTATCTTGAGGTTCTCTCAGCCTCCCAAAGTTTAGCACTACTCTTATTATAACTATCACTAGTAAAATTTTACACTATGGATTAATATAAACGAGTATACGCTGTCAAATTTGATATAAATATTAAATGTATCGTATTTGAAATAGCTAGATGGGACAGGAACAGTCAAGTTCGTTTTGCCAACACTTATTATAGCAATCAAGTCTACGATACTCTACTTTGCTTGATAACTCCTACGTTTGTTACAGGCAAAACAAAGAATTGTTTGTTGGTTCAAAACACCCCATTTAACCAGGGGTGCAGAGTAGGGATGGTAATTGGATTGATGATATCTACAATATCCATCCAATTGGATTGGATAATATTCATTCAAAAATTTTTAGTTCTTGAAATGGATATTTTAAAATTATATCCAAATGGATATAGATGGATATGAATAATTATTTTTATCTAATGGATATCCATTTAACCCAACACAAGTTTAAAAAATTTTAATTTTATAAAATTAAAAATAAAAAATAGAATAAACAAATAATTATAAAAATATTATATTAGCTAGTAAAAAAATTTAATTCCTCTTATATTAAAAACTAAAATTTTTAAAATTATCTTTTAATTTTTAATTTATTTAATAATATTAATTTATTTATTAATTTAATATTATAAATAGATTTTCACCGGAAAGTCACCGGACCACTAACGGATCTCGTCAGACCACCACCGGACTATCGTCGGAAGTTCGTCGGATCTCGCCGGAAGTTTGCCGGACCACCGCCCGAAGTTCGGCGGACCACCGTCAGCTTCGCCGGAAGTTCACCGGAATGTTACCGAACCGCCGCCACCAACCACTGCCATTTTATTTTATTATATATATATATATTAATATAAATAATTTAATAAGTAAATTTAATATTAAAATTTTAATTATTTTATATTTTATTTTTATATAATAAAAATAAAATATCTATGGATATCCATGGATCTCTATAGTTTTATGGATAAAATTCATATCCATATCCAGTATTTAATATTGGATATACTGGATATGGATATGGATATATCCATTATGGATAATTATGAATTTGTATTTGCATGGATATTATCCATCCATAATTAGATGTTTGACATCCCTAGGGATGGCAAAACTCCCCATGGGTTTGGAGCTCCATGGGGCCCCGCCCCATATGGGGTGAATTTTAAATAATTTTTGGGGAATGGGGTGGGGAATGGGTGAAAAATAATCCCCAAATCATTAATGGGGTGGGGTTTGGTTTTGCACTCCCCACCCCAATCCCCATTATATGAAAATATTTTTAATTTTTATTTACTAATTTTTTAGTAATTAAAATATTAATTGGTAATTTTTTTATTTTTAACTAATATAAATTAATAAATATATTATAATTAAAAAATTCCTAAAATACAATTCCTACTTATTTATTGCAAGTGTTTACAAATGATGTATGACAAAACCTTTTCTTAAAAAAAATTAAAGGGAATTAACAGTAATTAATTTTATTGTTTGATATTACAGGATTAAAGTGACAATTATAGGCTATATGAATATGATAAAGAGAAGATGAAGCCAAAGAAAGAAAGATTTGAAATACTTTCTATACATTTTTGTTCTTTTAATTATTATTTATCCAAATATTTTGTAGTTTTGATATTATTTCAAGATATTGTTTCAAACTTTTGATTTTTTTTAATAATTTAAATACTTTATAAAATGATGATGATTTTATTTTATTTAAATCTCTAATTTTTTTACTTATTGAAATTATGTATTCATATTTATTATAAAATAATTAAATAAATAAATGGGGAATGGGGTGGGGATGGGGAAATCATTCCCCATATGGGAATTCCCCATCCCCACCCCACTAAATATATTGGGGAATGGGGTAGGGAATGGAGGTAAAATTTTTTGTGGGGTGGGAAATGGGGTAGGCCTCCCCACCCCCACCCCACCCCATTGCCATCCCTAGACATCCCTAATTTTACTGCAGAGAGAGAATCGGATAGAAGTCAGATCGGATTGAACCCGAATAAAGAGCCTGCAACCGTTTTTGATCCCGGCCAAATCACTAGCAACGGAGTGCACCCTGAACCCCCAGGAGCGGGCGATCATTCCCACGCCGCTTAATGTCGCCCGAAAAGGCCACGTCAAATCGGCGTGATTTCACTGAATTTTAGTCATGCCGTCATTTGGCTTTTGCTCCTTACGACATTCTCTTCAAAATCAGACCATCAGCAGCTACCAGAAACAATCGTTTTGCCGCTGATCACCTGCCGAAGTTTTGACGATTGTCAAAGCTTGATCTGCCATTTTCGCCGTGCGTTAGAGCACACTGCCGCGACTGTTGGATTCAGTGTAGTCTGAAGTTTCTATCCCGACCATCCCAATCGTCGTCGCTTGATTTGCGACCACTGTTGACTGACGAGGGTGTTTTAGTAATTTTTTACTTTGAGGGTATTTCAGTAATTTTTGACCTTGAGGGTATTTTAATAATTTCAACCTTCAAGGTTATTTTAATAAATTTAGACTTAGATGATATTTTGGGGATTTATGATTTCGATTTTCGAGGATATTTTTGATGATTTATGATTTTGGAGACTATTTTAGTAATTTATGGTTTTGAGGGCATTTGGATATTTTAGGGAAGTAGAGTTGTTTGTTATGGATAAATGTTCATTTTAACATATGAAGTTAGTTGTATTTTATATCTACAAAGTAATTATATCATTTCCTTAATTTAGAAGGAATTGTGATCAATCCGCAGACATTGACGATAATTGAGATTGAATATCATCTCTGTAAGTAAAATATATGAAACTTCTGTTTATAATTTATTACAATTTTAAATTGAGTAAAGTAAAACTTGTTACAAAACAAGAGTTTAAATGTTATAATTTAATTATTTTTTATGAGTTTATTTTATTTACAATTGATATATTTATTAGAAAGTGTATCATTATTGGATTTCTGTATTGAATTTTAGTAAATGCATGAGAATATTTTTTTAAAAAAGAAAAGTAGATTTGTAGAATGTTAACAAAAAGGAAAGAGGGTTTAAAATAGGGAAATTTTTAACCTACCTCCACATAAATTGACATTTTATACCGTGTTCTTAAAAAATTTGACTTATTACACCGCGCCCCCAATTCTGTTATTTTCTCAGTTAAGTTTAACGGTGGAGTGATAAAATTAGAAGTTCATTTCTTAAATTAATTTTAATAGAAATCTAGAAACACAGACATACCAGAAGTTCTTTGACATTTTCCCCACTTTATGGCATTTACTGTATTATAGTCAGACTGTAGCTACAGTAGTCTGGTATGCACATCTGCTACGTTTCGCTCAAGTATTGGGCAATTGTAGTAAATATTAGGCTTTCTAAAATTTTCAGCATATTTTATTAGATTGGTTCTATCCTATCCTGCCCATCCCTATATCTCACCTTGTATATATAGGCAATATATATGTGCATGTATGTTTATAAATTTTTTAATTTTTTCCTTTGTTAGAACCTTCAGGTACTCCAACCTAAACAATGCAGTATTTCCAATTTTATTGCATCAGGTGGCTGTCTTGTGGAAGGTGAATGGTCAAGAAAAGCATTTCGATGGAAGCAAGCATTAGACCATGGGAAGATAGACCTGGACACTTTGGTGACATTTGGATGTATTGGACAGACGATGAACTTGGTTATTTTGAGTTCCTTAAAGTAGGTCTCATATGCATTTCTATAGATGAAGTTTAGTTTTTGAGTTTTTAGAAAATGACTTTCATTTCTGTTGCTCAAGTAGATAACAGGATAAAATTACTTGATTATGCAGCTGGTGGAAGACATTGGTGTGCTGCCCTTATGGGTATTTAATAATGGTACTAAGCATCTTGTCACGGGATGAGTGTTTTGCGCAGCTAACCCGTGCGGCACTTAGACAACTTTGCCGAATGTTGCTTTTACTTTTTCCTTCTTGGGCTGTGTGGTTGATTTATTTATTTTCCTTGTGTTTTCGTTTTATTACAGGAATTTGCCATACTGATCAAGTCGACACTTCTGCTGTCACACCTTTTGTGCAAGTATGTGTGCGAGTCTGTAGGCTATATTTGCGTGACCACTGGTCAGAAAACCATCTTCTAATTTGAAAACAAGATAACAAGAAAAACTATCTCCTTTAAGCTAATTTCCAAGGAAAAAAAATGGTTTGAGATATTATTAGTCCTTTTTATCCCCATCATGTACTAGAATATTTTTCCCCTTCTGAATTTTAATGTAATATAGGAACTTGATTCTAAAAGCCCCTTTTTCGTGTGGTATAATTATTTCATTCTTGTCCAGAAAAAACTTAGCTTCATATCTGGCTGTTAAAGGTGGTACTTATTGTTAGGTTAGAGATACATATTCTGATATTCATAGGGGGGCTTTTTTTTTTTCTTTTTTTTGTTGGGGCTGTAGGAAGCCCTTGATAGTATTGAGTTTGCAAGAAGTGATCCAAACTCAACATGGGGTTCTGTACGAGCTGCAATGGGACATCCTGATCCTTTTGACTTGAGATATGTTGCTATTGGTAATGAAGATTATGGGAAAAAGAATTACAGAGGTCTGCATGCTGTTCTAATTCATTTCTATATTTTGGATCAAATAATCAATTATATTTATCAATAACGAAGAAAGATTTGCATCCTGAGTATGTGAATGATAATTAGATGGCTGGATAAATTAAAAAATGAATCTTGTAAGACATTGTTGTGGCGTTGGCTGTATTCAATTGGTGTAAGCAGGTTGAAAGAAACTGTTGCTGGGTATTTGTTGATAATGGGAGTTTATCTACTTGAATTAAATTTCTACGATTCTTGCATTAGATTTAATGGTTGGATCATAAAAAGACAAATATGTATAGATATTTTACCCCTTGGGCAAAATGCAAAATAGCTGGACCAAAATAAAAAATTCATTTTTCAAATTAATATTTTATACTGGAGTGATGGTACTTACCTTCTCACCCTTCAGTAATCACTCTTATATTAATTTTCATTTTACCCATGTATGAAATTACAATTTAGGATTAGCTGATAAGATAAATTGACAGCATTAGATATCACCACTTTATGCTCTCAGTAATCATTTTTATATGAATTTTTTCATTTGGCAAATGTTTGGTATAGTGAAAGATGAGAGAAATAAAGAAGAAAAGTAAAGAAAGTGGGTGGATAGAGAGAGAGGGTAAATTTGTCTCATCTTTCTCTCATTAAATTTCTCTCATCCTTCTCTATATTTAGTACTACTTTTTTTCATTTTATCCATGTATGCAATGACAATTTCTAAATGGATTAGTTTAGGAGATAAACTGAGAGCATTAGATATCACTACTTTTATGCTTTTTGGTAATTAGATCATACTGACAAAATAGGATATGTGACGAGCCTTGCTTCTTGCCCTTTTTTTTTTTTCAAGGGCCACCATAGCCTAACCTATGGATTTCAAATAATTTTATTTAGCTAACAACTCAAGTTTGAAAAATTATAGGATGGGGATATAAAAAATTCTACCTTTTAAAAAAAAGAAAATTAAAAAAATTCTTAGTAGTTTTTTATTGTACATTGAAGAATACAAATTAATACTTGGAAAAAGGAAAAAAAAACTAAAACTAAAATGAAATACAAAAGCGATAACACGCAAAATGCAAATCTATAATTGGAACTTCTCAAAGAGCATAAGTATGCTCAGCCGTACAAGCTAAATGACCAATCAAACCAAAAGTATCATAGATTACAAAGAGGACAACACAGGATTAGGAATATTAAAGCATTGAAGTACCTTTTTTTTTTTTTTTTGGGTTTTTCCCTCTACTTGTGCTTCTTAAAAATGCTAGTAATTAATTTTCATACATTTTGTCGTCATAAAATTATTTTC